>RJWJ010004708.1:26525-73804 GCA_004363605.1 Indri indri | reverse complement strand
GAATCAGGATCTGCATTTTAACAAGACCCCCAGGTGATTTGCATGCATATTAAACTTTGAGAACACTGTTTTAAACATAACAACTTCATCCCAACTGCCACTCTGCTGGTTACAGCCTGCTGCATCAACTGTCTAAGCAAGGCTGCCGCTGCAGTTTAGTTAAGCCTGCTGCTTTTTGTGTGCCCATCAGCAGCTGTTTCTCCTTATACCCAGATCAATCCTTCCATCACAGATCTGACAATGTCCCTTCCCGTCTGAAGTCAGTGGCTCCCCATTACACTCAGAATGAGGTCTTTGCTAACCACCTCTCCACCCTCATCTCTTGCTCTCCCCTCCTTGCCTTCCGTGCACCAGCCAGGTTAGCTTACTCTCGCTTCTCTCTTGTCTTTTGGTCTCTGTGTGTATCAGCCTCTCTCCCTCTAGCATATTCTCTCTCCACTATTCCAGTGTTTGTGGACATTTTTAAACTACCATACTCTCATGGCATAATGCATCTGACCACTGATTTTCTCCAGAGAACTACTCTTGTCTGGTTCCATGGGCACTAAGCAACTTTATGATTAGAGTTTGTGGCTTCTCTTGTGGTTTTCTGACAGGGAAAGTGCCCAGGCCAGAGGACAGCCTATTTGGGTCCTGTGACAATTAGTGTTCATTCTAACATGGGGTTTAGTCTCATCAGTCTCTGCTGAGTCAGATTAGCATGAGCCAGGCCCAGAGGGAACAATCATCAGCTACGCCGACAACAGCAAGTTTCTGGAAGCACAGAGGGGAGAGGCAGGCTCGGGAACACTGTAAGACCATGCCAAGCTACCATCTAAGCATAAGTCTGGCTACCCGGATGTCTTCCTCATTGTTTCTCTACAGTGGTGACAATTCGCAGATCTGCAGAATCTTAGAAAACAACGGACATCTGTCATTTTTCCTGCACGGCATCATCTCCTCCTTCTTCTGGTAGCAGCAGCCCACTCGTTCTTTAGTGAACTGTCCCTTCTGCATTCTCATGTGGTTCAGAGAGTGGGCCCCACCGCCAAGTTCCAAGAGTAAGCATGTGACCCAGGGCTCCCTAGTCAGAATTACAGAGGTTGGCTCAAAGGGTGGGCATGTGACAGGCCAGTGACAACTCGGCTCGGACTTTTGCAGAAGCTACATGAAAAGGGTGTTTCCTTTTTGCTTGCTTGCTAGGGCAGCAAATGTGAGTTGGGGGCCAAACATGCAGGATGTGAGAAACACCCTCTGTGAGTGGAGGTGGGACAGGGAAAGCCACGATGGAGACAGTTTCCTGATGCCATAGTTTAAAGCTGTATTCAGCTGAGCCTGGACTTTAGGTTTCAGCCTCTTGAAACCATAAGAGTTCTGACTAATGCACTACCCAATTAACTCCCTTTTCTGCAAAAATTGCTCAGAATTGTACAATAAATCACTGAGACATGAATCAGAAACTCATGAATGATGAAATGAGAGAAGAGAACTGGCAATGAGCCTTGAAACTAGCTAAAGATAGAGAGATAACTGAATAAAAACACCACTCAGTAGAGACTGTTTGATACCGATAAGTTGAAATAATTGTTGCTATGGTAACAAACAAAATGCAAAAGAAAAAATTCAGAAAGAGGATCTTTAGAAATAGGTTTTTAACCTGAGATTATGCAGTGAAAACCAGGGACGAAGAAAGAGGGTAGAAAAAACAAGATGCTTGAGTCTTTGTTTTACATAAAATGAGGATAAAAACTATTTTTAAAATTGGTATAATTTCATATAATTTTTCCGTATAAAAAGCTTTATGTATACCTTATAAATTATTATAGGAGATGAAGGAAAAAATGTCATTAATATAGCAAAAATCAAGAATCTTGTACCAGGAAGTGTATTAGACACTTGCCTCACATATGTAAATGAAAAATAAATGGCCAGGAATCATAAAAAACAATATCTAAACACCAGAAAATTAGAGGAGCAAAGGTTAGACTAAGTGTAACAAATAAGCCCAATATAAATAAATAAGAAAAATGTAGGTAGACAAAATTACTATATAAAATATGAAAATCTCAGATGAGATCAAAGGGCAAACACTGAATATATACTGTTTCTTAAAAAGGTGTGTGTGTGTGTGTGTGTGTGTAGTATAAAAGGCATCATGAAACCAAATGCACCAAATAACATAGCAACACAAAACAGGAAGCAAAGCCAGGCATGTGGCACACACTTGTAGTCCCAGCTAGTCAGTAGGCTGAGGCAGGAAGATCACTTGAGACTAGAAGTTCGAGGCTATAGTGCACTATGATCGTTGATTGTGCTTGTGAATAGCCAATGCACTGCAGCCTGGGCAACATAGCAAGACCCTGTCTCCTAAAAAAAAAAAAAGGAAGCCAAAAATCTTTAGACATAACAACTAATAGAAACACAGTTATACCGCTATCAGACTATGACATATAAACAAAAATAAAATGCAGTTAAACAACAGAATTAATAAGGCATAATAACATATGCTATGTTCTGTACCTACATAAAATACATCCCCACCATTCCCAACATCTCTAGAACATTCACAAAAATTTACCCTTCACTGGACCACAGCAAGTTTTACTAGATGCAAATAACCAAAAAGTGACCAAGGTTAAATCCCCTGATCATAGCACAACTTAACAAATGAAAATCACATATACAAATTTTAAAATTAACAAATATCCAACCAAGTATTAATACTTTGTTAGAACATTGATAAACATTCTACTAAATCATGTTTCAGTCTGAAAGGAAATATGAACACAGTAACACACTCTGCAAAATCGTGGAAATAATCTGACGACTACTACAGACTTGGAGAATGATTCCTTTAATGAGAGGCTGAAGGCTGGGCTGGTCCCTGGCACCATTATTATATAACAGTGCTTTGGCCCCGACAGAGCAGCTGCTTTTTAAGCTCCTTTTCTGGGTTCTTCTTATCTGTCTGTTCTTTAAATTCTAGTGCCCTGTCCTTAGCAGCCAGAAGGTCTTAGCTGTAAGTCCAGAAAGCCCTGAGTGAGGCAGGGCCAGGAGCAGGCCGAGGTGAGTGAGGCCCCAAAGTGCGATGCTGAAGGAGGCTCTCGCTCTCGGGGCCCTGCGGCAGTGGCAGCATCTGAGAGTGAGCACCTCCTTAAATAATCCGTCCTAGGTGCTCGATTGCCTCGCTCTGGTTCTGGCCCTGCCAGACCAAATTGGCAAACACAGTAGGGACACATTCTTTCTCATCCAACACAGGTACGGCTCTGGCTCCTTTCCTCAGCTCTTTTCGAGGCTCTGCCCTCCTCTGTGTGTTGGCACCCTCCTCAGGCAAGTAGGGAGAGATGGCTGCAGCCGTTCTGGGCAACACAGGGGGTACCGCACTATTCAGAGGCAGAAAGGAACTATTTCTTTGAGGGTCTCCTTCTTAGGCCTAAGAAGCCACCCAGCAGTCTTCCCCTCATGCCTCATTTGCAGACTGGGTCACATGCTGACCCCGCCTACTCACCACCAAGAAGAATACTCACTGTGAGTGTCTCAGGCCCATCAGGATTTACCCTCAGAACCTGGGGGAGGTGACTCCCCTTGCCACATGGGGGAGGGTGGGCACCACACCCAAATCAGGGCTCCAGTAGTCAGGAAGAAAGAGACAATGGAGGGACAGCCAGCGAGGATGTTCTACTCTTCTCACATGACGCATTCCTCCCAGGGCAGCTTCTCATCCTCACCACCCAGGTGCCCAACTCTGCCTCAGAGTGGAGCCTCTCATCACAGATCTCCACCTGTACTCCTCAGCTGCCCACTCTCGGTTTCCTGCCTTAGCCAAGAGCCCCTCCATCCTTCAGTTCCCCATGCCAGAAAGCAAGCATCTTCCTCATGCTTGTTCTTTACAGACCCCACATCCAATTCATGCCCAAATCTTCCTTACTGGACTGCCTAAATATTGTTTTTTTAAAAATAAACTTTATTTTTTAGAACATGGTATGGTCTGAATGTTTGTGTTCCTCCAAAATTCATATGTTGAAATCCTAACCCCAAGGTGATGGTATTAGGCAGCAGGGCCATTGGAAGGTGATCAGGTCATGTGGATGGTGCCCCCATGAAAGGGATTAGTTCCCATATAAAAAAGGCCCCCTTCTGCCACATGAGATTCTGGCAAAAAGAAGGCCATCTGTGAACCAAGATGCAGGCTGCCTCCAGACACTGAATCTGCCGGTGACTTGATCTTGGAATTTCCAGTCTCCAGCACTGTGAAAAACAAATGTCTATTGTTTATAAGCCCCCCAGTTTATGGTATTTTGTTACAGCAGTCTGAGTGGACTAAGAACAGTTTTAGATTTACAGAAAAAATGTGAAGATAGTGCAGAGAGTTTCCAATATCCCATGCCAAATTTCCCCTATTATTAACTTCTTATATTAGTGTGCTACATTTGTTGCAATTAATGAAGTGGTATTAATACATTAATATTAACTGAAGTCCATCCTTTATTCAGATTTCCTTAGTTTTTATCAAAGGTCCTTTTTCTGTTCCGGGATCTCATCCAAAATACTGCATTACATTTAGTCATTATGTCCCCTTAAGCTCCTCTTGGTTGTGACAGTTTCTCAGACTTGCCTTGTTTTCGATGACCTTGACAGTTTTGAGAGTGCTGGCCAAGTATTTTATAGACTGTCCCTCAACTGAAATTTGTTTGATATTTTTCTCATAATAAGTCTGGTTTTATGGGTTTGGGGCAGGAAGACCCCAAAGTTAAAGTACCATTTTCATCCCATCTAGGCTACATACTAGTAACATGACATGTCACTGTTGGCGTTGACCTTGATCACCTGGCTAAGTTAGCATTTGTCGGGTTTCTCCCCATAAAGGTATGCTTTTTTCCTCCCTGGCCATGCTGTATCCTTTGGAAGGAAGTCACCATGCACAGCTCATACTTAAGGAATGGGGAGTTAGGCTCCACCTCCTTGAGGGAGGTGTATCTACATAAATTATTTGGAATTTTTTTGGATGTGATATTCATCTCTAATATTGTTTGACTTTTAGAATTTATTCTGAAATAATATAAAACTTAAAAGTTGCAAGAACACTACAAAGAAATCCCACATCACCTATCATCCCCCCATATGTGTTCAGTCAGCCCTTCATGTCCATGGGTTCCACATTTGTGGATTCAACTAACCTTGGATTAAAAATATTTGGGAAAAAATGAATGGTTGCATCTGTACTGAACATGTACAGACTACTTTTTTCTTGTCATTATTCCCTAAACGATATAGTATATAATAACTATTTACATAGCATTTACATTGTATTAGTTATTATAATTAACCTAGAGATGATTTAAAGTATACAGGAGGACATGTGTAGGTTATAGGCAAATACTACACCATTTTATATAAGGGACTTGAATATCCATGTGTTTTGCTATCTGTGTGTGTGCATGTGTGTATGTGTGTGTGCGTGTGTGGTCCTGGAACCAACCCCTGCCCAGATGCCAACAGACAACTGTATATGTATGTGTGTATGTGTGTGTGAATATATATATAAATATATATGCATATAATGATTCTACAGGCAGTCCACAACTTACAATGGTTCAATTTACAATTTTTCAACTTTACAATGGTGCAAAAGTAATACATACTCAGTAGAAACCTTACTGTGAGGACCCATGCAACTGTACTGTTTTTCACTTTCAGGACAGTATTCAACAAAATACATGAATATTCAACACTTTAGTATGAAATAGCCTTTGTGTTGGATGATTTTGCCCAACTGTAGGCTAATGTAAGTGTTCCGAGCATGTTCAAGGTGGGCTAGGCTAAGCTATGATGTTCGGTAGGTTAGGTACCGTTTCAGTCTATGATATTTTCAACTTACGATGGGTTTATCTGGATGTAGCCTTACAGTAAGTCAAGGAGCAACTGTGTGTGCGTGTGCGTGTATGTATATGTGTGTGTGTATAATCATTACCATAATTCTTTTTCTGAACCATTTGAGAGAGAGTCGAAGAGATGATCCCCCATCAATCCTAAATACCCTTGTGAGTGTTTTCCAAAACAAGATAGTCTCCTGCATAGCCATGGTATGGTCACTGGAATCAGGAAATTAGCACCGATACAACACTGCCGTTCAAGCCACAGACTCCATTCAAATGTCGCTGACCGCTGCACGAAGTCTCTTTTACTTTTCTGGTCCAGAATCTAATCCAGGATCATGAGTTGCATTTAGTTGTCTTTTGAGTCTTCTTCAGTCTGTAACACTTCCTTGTTCTTTCCCCATCTTTTCTAACCATGTGTTTTTGTTTCTTTTTTTTTTTAGTGAGCTGTTTTTAATTTTTAAAAATTTTAAAAATTAACATACAGTAAAATTGACTTTTAAAATGTACACGGCAGTTCTGTGAGTTTTAACACATGTATAGATTTATGTAACTACCCCTACATTAAAGCTATAGAACACTTCCATCACCCCCTAGGAAAACCTCCCTTGTGCTGTTCCTTTATAGTCACACTCTCCCCTGTCCCCTGCCAACCCTTAGCCCTGGCAGCCCACTGGTCTGTTTTCTATCACTACAGTTTTGTCTTTTTGAGAATGTCATATAAATGGAATCATAAAATGTCTTAGTTTGGGATGCTGTAACAAAATACCATAGGTGGCTTAAACAATAAGCATTTATTCTTCACAGTTCTGGAGGCTGGGAAGTCCAAGATCAAGGCACTGGCAGATCTGGTGTCTGGTGAGGGTCTGCCCCTGGCTTGTAGACAGCTGCGTTTCATGTGTCCTCACGTGGCCAGAGAGAGCTCATCTCTCTTGTGTCTCTTCTTATGAGGACACTAATCCCATTCATGAAGGCTCTGCCCTCATGACTTAATTACCTGCCAAATGCCTCACCTCCAAATACCATCATATTAGGGATTCAGGCTTCCACATTTGAATTTAGTGGGGACACAAACATTCAGCCATAAAATAAATATGTAATCTTTTTCTACAAGCTTCTTTGAGATTCATCTAAGTTGTTGCATGTATAAATATTTTGATCATTTTTGTGGCTGAAGAGTATTCCATTTCATTGTACCAAAGTTGTTTATCCATGGCTGTACCAAAGTTTATCCATTCTCCAGTGGAAGGACATTTTTTTTTCCAGTTTGGGGTGATTATTAATAGAGCTGCTCTACACATTTATGTATAGCTTTTTGTGTAAACACGAGTTTCATTTTTCTAGAGTAAATACCCAGAAGTGGGATTGCTGGGTGATGTGGTAAGTGTATACTTAACTTTGTGAAAAATTGCCAGACTGTTTTCCAGAGTTACCATATACTTTATGTTCTCATCAGTAATATATGAGGGTCCCACTTACCTCACATCCTGGCCAGCATACTGGTATTGTCAATAGTTTTTGTTTTAGCTATTCTAATGGGTGAATAGTGGTATCTACTATTTTTTTCTTCTAAAAGTTTTATAGTTTTACATTTTACATTTGGATTTCTGATCCATTTTGAGTTAGTTGTTACATTAGGTGTGAGGCTTAGATTGAGGTTCATTTTTCTGCCTATGGAGGCCCAATTATTCCAATACCATATCTTGAAAAGACTCTTTCTTTTTCCATTGAATTGCCTTTACAGCTTTGTAAAAAATCACTTGGCAGGAGGTGACATCAGGGAACATGGCACAGTAGGAATTTCCAGGAATCTGTCTATCCATGGAAACAACAATTGAACTGGCAGAAACTGCATGAAGCAACTATTTTGGAACTCCTAAATCTAGTCAGCAACCAAGGGAGAGCCTGATGAAGAGCCAGGTAAATTTCAGTTTTTTCATGCAGCGGGGGCTGCCATCTCTTATGCCCCATCCCAGTGGCAGGCAGCTGTGGGGACTGCAGTTCCTATTCCTGGTACAGTTTGCTGGACTCAGGGTGAGCAACAAGGACCTTGTTTTCCAAAAATCAGGTTGTGGGTTCTGATTACTGATTGCTGTTTTTGACTGCTGAGGGGCCAGCACAGAAGTTGGCTATTGTTTCCATAACCACAGGCTGAAGCAGCTTCCCGGCCAAGAGGAGATTTAAAGAGACAGGATCTATTTATTTTTCTCCTCCTGGGAGTCAGACATTTAAAAAAATCACATCAGGTCACTGGCGGACCCCAGAGACAATGGTAGAAAAGTTTTAGTGAAAATACCCAATAAGGAATACTTGCTTTTCAAAAATAGCTTGGAAAGGTCACAAAAGGATGGTTCCCAGCATCAACAAGCAAAATCCATCAATCCCTGAGAAATGAGAGGATTATATCTACAGAACTAGCACAATAGTTACTCAGAATTTCCAGTTCATAACAAAAAAACTACAGAACACACAAACAGGAAAGTATGGCCCATTAAAAGAAAAAAATAATTTGACTGAAACCATCCCTGAGAAAGCCCAGACATTGAAATTTTAGTCAAAGACATTAAATCAACTGTCTTTAGTATATTCGATGAACTAAAGGAAACCATTGAAAAGGACCAAAGGAAGTCAAGAAAATGATATCTGAACAAATGAGAATATCAATAGGAAAGAGATAGAAATGAGAAAAAGTAACCAAAAAGAAATTATGAAACTGAATAGTATATTAACTAAAAACTCACTGGAGCGATTCAACAGCAGATTTGAACAGGCAGAAGAAAGAATCAGTGAGCATGAAGATGTTTGAAATTATCTAGTCTGAGGAGCAGAAAGAAAAAAGAGTGAAGAAAACTTAACAGGCCTAGGAACTATGGGATGTCATTAAGTGGATCAACACATGCTTTATAGGCATCCAAGGAGAGAGAAGGGGGCAGAAAAAAAAATACTTGAGGATATAATGGCTAAAAACTTCCAAAATCTGATGATAATATGAAGATACACATCCAAGAAGCTCAAAGATTTCCAAGCAGGCTAAACTCAAAGAGATCCACATTGAGACATATTATGTTCAAATGGTGGAAACTCAAGGCCAAAGAGAGAACTTTGAAAGCAGTGAGAGAGAAATGACTCATCACATACAACTGAGCCTCAATGAAATTGACAGCTGATTTCTTGTTAGAAACCATGGAGTCCAGAAGGCAATGGAATGCCATATTGAAAGTCCTGAAAGAAAAACATGTCAACCAAGAATTCTATATCTGCAAAATTATCCTTAAGTAATGAAAGAGAAATGAAGATATTTCAAGACAAACCAGAGCTGAGGGAGTTGATTACCAGTAGACTTACTCTACAAGAAATGCTAAAGGCAGTTCTTCAGACTAAAATGAAAAGACACTAGATAGTTACTTGAAGACATAGAAAAAAAATAAAGAACACTAGTAAAGGTAATTTCATAGGTAAATATAAAAGCCAATATTGGCCAGGCACAGTGGCTCATGCCTGTAATCCCAGCACTTTGGGAGGCCGGGTGGGAGAATTGTTTGAGGCCAGGAGGTCAAGATTAGCCTGAGCAGCATAGTGAGACCCCATCTCTACAAAAAGTAAAAATCTTGTGTGGTGGTATGCACCTGTAATCCCAGTTATTTTGGAGGCTGAGGTGGGAGGAAAGCTTGAGTCCTGGAGTTAGAGGTTGCAGTGAGCTGTGATCATGACACTGCACTCCAGCCTGGGCAACAGAGCAAGACTCCATCTCCAAAAAAGAAAGAGAGAAAAAAAAAAACAACAAACCGGCCAGGCGCGGTGGCTCATGCCTGTAATCCTAGCACTCTGGGAGGCTGAGGTGGGCGGATTGTTTGAGCTCAGGAGTTCGAAACCAGCTCTGAGCAAGAGCGAGACCCCGTCTCTACCAAAAATAGAAAGAAATTAATTGGACAGCTAAAAATATATATAGAAAAAATTAGCCGGGCATGGTGGTGCATGCTTGTAGTCCCAGCTACTCGGGAGGCTGAGACAGTAGGATTGCTTGAGCCCAGGAGTTTGAGGTTGCTGTGAGCTAGGCTGATGCCATGGCACTCGCCCCAGGCAAGAAAGTGAGACTCTGTCTCAAAACAAAACAAAACAACAAACCAATATTATTGTACTTTTGGTTTAGTTTCTAACTTCTCTTTTTGTTATATGATTTACAAGGTAAGTGCATAAAATGATAACTATAAATCTATGTAGATGGCATACAATGTATAAAGATGTAATTTATGCAAAAATATTGAGAGAGAGGGATGGAGATGTATAGGAGCAGAGTGCTAGTATACTATTGAAAATAAGTTGGTATAATTCAAACTAGATTGTTGTAAGTTCAACATGTGAATTGTTATCCCCAAGGTAATCAATAGGAAAATTACTAAAAAATACACAGAAAAGTAAAGAAAGAAGGGAAGCAAAATGGTACACTATAAAAATAAACTAAATACAACAAAAGGACAGTAATGGAGGAACTTAGGAACAAAAAGCATATACAACATATGGAAAATAGCCAAATGGCAAAATTAAATCCTTCTTTATGAGTAATCACTTTAATCAGTAAATGCATTAAACTCTTCCATTAATAGACAGAGGTTGGCAGAATGGATAAAAAAACAAGATTTACTGTCTTAGTTTGTTCAGTCTGCTATAACAAAAATAACTTAGACTAGTCTTTAAAAAAATAGCTTAGACTGGGTAATTTATAAACAATAGAAATTTATTTCTTATTGTTCTATGGGCTGGGGAGTCGAAGGTCAAGCTGCCAGCAGATTCAGCATCTGGTGCAGGCTCTCTGAATCAAGAATGACATCTGTTGCTGTGTCCTCACATGGTGGAAGGAGCAGAAGGCAGCTCCCTTTAATGTCTTGTATAAGAGCATCAGTCTCGTTCGTGAGGGCAGAGCCCTCGTGACTTGATCGCTTCCCAGAAGGCCCCACCTGTTAATAGTATCACACTGGGTATCGGGTGTCACCATATGAATCTGGGGGGAACATCAACATTCAGACTATAGTGCCTGTATTTATAAAGTCTACAAGAGATTCACTTTAGATATCAAACACAGAGATGTTGAAAGTAAAAGGATAGAAAAAGATATTACAGGCAGATGTCAGCAGAAGACAGTCGAGGCAGCTGTATTATTGTCAGACAAAACAGAGCTTAAATCAAAAAAGGCTATGAGATGAAGAAGGAAATTTTTTATTAATAAAAGTTTCAATACATCGAGACTAGAGAGCAATCATAAATACATGTGTACCTAACTGGAAAGCCACAAAATATATGAAGCAACATATATGTCAGAGCTGAAGGGAGCAATAGATGGTTTTACAAAAATAGTTAGAAACTCAAATACCCATTTTCAGTAACGGAAAGAATAACAGGACAGAAGCACAGTAAGGAAATAGGGAACTTGAACAACACTATAAACCAATTAGACCTAACAGACAGAACAGAACGCTCCACAGAACAGCAGAATACACATTCTTCTCAAGCGCTAATGCAACATTACCCTGCATATACCATATGTTAGGCTGCAAAACAAATCTTACTAAATTTTAAAAGATTGAAATCATTCAGAACATCTTTTCCAATCACAATGGAATAAAACTAGAAGAGAATAACAAGGAACACTGGAAAACTCACAAATATGTGGGTCAAAGAAGAAATCACAAGGGAAATTAGAAAGTACCCTGAGAGGAATAAATATGAAACTACAATACATTTGACCCTTGAACAACTCAGGTTTGAACTGCTTAAGTCCATTTATAGGTAGATTTTTTTCAACCAAACATGGATCAAAAATATGGTATTGAGGGGCCTGGCAGCTCACACCTGTAACAGTCTCAGCACTTTGGGAATCCAAGGCAGGAGGATCATTTCAGGCCAGGAGTTCCAGACCATCCTGGGCAACGTAACGAGACCTCCTCTCTACAAAAAAATAAAAAAAAGTAAGTGTGTGGTGATGCCTGTAGTCCCAGCTATTTGGGAGGCTGAGGTGGGAGGATCGCTTGAGACCAGGAGTTCGAGGTTGCAGTGAGCTATGACGCCACTGCACTCTAGCCCAGGCGACAGAGTCAGATCCTGTGTCAAAATAAAAAACACAAAAATCCCCAAAACAAACAAACAAATACAGTATTGGGGAGATGCAGAAACCCGCATGGGTAGAGGGCTGACTTTTCACATACCTGGTTTCCCAGGTTCCACAGGCCTTGAGTATATAGGGATCTGGGTATAAGCCAGGATACACCATCTCCCATGTGTAATAAGGGAAGACAATATACCAAAATTTAATGGACACAATGAAAATAGTGCCCAGAAGGAAATGTATAGCTGCGAATGCCTATGTTAAAAAAGAAGGATCTCAAATCAGTAACCTAACTGGATACCTTAATGAACTAGAAAACCGAAAGCTTGGAGAAGGAAGAATATAGTAACAACTTGTGTGGGAATAACTGAAAGAGAATAGGAAAACAATAGACAAAAATCAATGAAACCCAAAGTCAATTCTTTGAAAAAAGTCAACAAAACTGACAAACCTTTAGCTAAACTGGCAAAGTAAAAAAGAGAGAAGACATGAATAAATAAAATCAGAAATTATACCAGAGACATTACTACCAGCCTTAAAGAGATTTAAAAAAAGATTGTACGGGAATACTATGAACAATTGTATACCAACAAATCAGATAACCTAGAATAAATGGACAAATTCTCTGAAACACACGAATTGCCTAAACTGACACAAGAAGAAATAGAAAATCTCAACAAGTCTATAGCATGTAAAGAGATTGCATCAGCAGTCAAAACCTCCCAACAAAGAAAACTCCTGGACCAGATGGCATCATTGGTGAATTCTGTCAAACATTTAAAGAACATTTAATACTAATTCTTTTCAAATTCTTTGTAACTCATTCTATGAGGCAAGCATTACTTTGATACCAAAGCTAGATTAAAATCATCACAAGAAAAAAATTATAGATCAATGTCCATTATGAATACAGATACAAAAATCCTTAACAAAATGATAGTAAATCAAACCAAGCAGTTTAAATGATTATTAACAATGACCAAGTGAGATTTATTTCAGGAAAGCAAGGGTAATTCAATATAAGAAAATCTATCAGTATAATACATCACACAATAGAATGAAAGAAAAAAATTATATGATTATTTCAACTGATGCAGAAAGATATTTAACAAAATCTAATATACTTCATGATAACAACACTAAAAAACTAGGAATAGAAGAAAACTACCTCAATATAATAAAAACAATATACGGAAAATCCACAGCTAATATCATACTCAATGGTGAAAGACTAAAATTGTTTCCTCTAAGACCAGAAACAAGGCAAGGATGCCCACTTTTGCCATTCTATTCAACATAGTACTAGAAGTTATAACCTAAGAATTTAAGCAAGAAAAAGATATAAAATGCCTCCAAATTGGAAAGGAAGAAGTAAAATTATCTCTGTTTACAGATGATATGATCTCATATGTATAAAAGCCTAATGATTCCACCAGAAACTGTTAGAACTAATAAACAAATTTAGCACAGTAGCAGGATAAACTCAGCACCCGAAAATCTGTTGCATTTTTATACACAAACAATGAACAACTCAAAAAAGAAGTTAAAAAACAATTATATTTCTAATAGCATCAAAAATAATAAAATACTTAGAAATAAACTTAACCATGGAAGCTAAAGGTTTATATACTAAAAACTACAAAATGTTGTTGAAAGAAATGAAAGACACAAATAAATGGGAAGAGGCCAGGCGTGGTGGCTCATGCCTGCAATCCTAGCACTTTGGAAGGACGAAGAGGGAGGATCGTTTGAGGTCAGGAGTTAGAGACCAGCCTGAGCAAGAAAGAGACCCCCATCTCTACAAAAAAATAGAAAAATTAGCCAGGTGTGGTGGTTCATGCCTGTAGTCCCAGCTACTTGGGAGGCTGAGGCAGGAGGATCGTTTGAGCCAAGGAGTTTGAGGCTGCAGTGAACTATGATGATGCCACTGCACTCCAGCCTGGGCAACAGAGTAAGACCCTGTTTCAAAATAAATAAATAAATAGAAATAATATGAATGTGAAGACATTTCATGTTTATGGATTCAAATACTTAATATCATTAAGTTGTCAGTACTATTCAAAGTGATCTACAGATTCAGTGTAATTCCTATCAAAATCCCAATGACTTTTTTTTGCAGAAATATAAAAATCCATCTTAAAATTCATATGGAATTTCAAGGGACCCTGAATAGTCAAAACAACCTTGAAAAAGAACAAAGTTGGAGGACTCATACATCCCAATTTTAAAACTTACTACAAAGCTACAGTAATCAAAACTGTGGATACTGGCATGAAGACAGACATGTAGATTAATGGAATTGAATGGAAAGCCCAGAAATACGCTTTTGCATATATGATCAAATTAGTTTTGACAAGGATGCCAAGACCATCCAATGAGAAAGGATAATCTCTGTAACAAATGGTGCTGGGAAAACTGGATAGCCACATGCGAAAGAATGATATTGGACCCCTACCTCACACCATGTATAGAAATTAACTCAAAAGGGATCAAAAGCCTAAATATAAAAGCTAGAACTGTAAACCCCTTAGAAGAAAGCATAGAGGAGAAGCTCCAGAGTGGCATGATTTCTTAGATATGACACCAAAGGTACAGGCAACAAAAGAAAAAATAGATTGAACCTCATCAAAATTAAAACCTTTCGTGTATCAAGGGACACTACTGAGAGAGTAGAAAGGTAACCCACAGAATGGGAAAAATAGGCTTGGTGTGGTGGCTCACACCTGTAATCCCAGAATTTTGGGAGGCCGAGGTGGGAGGATTGCTTGAGGTCAGGAGTTGGAGACCAGCCTGGGCAATGTAGCGAGACCCTATCTCTACAAAAAATGAGAAAAATTAGCTGGGCATGGTGGTGCACACCTGTAGTCCTAGCTACTTGGGAGGCTGAGGCAGGAGGTTCGCTTGAGCCCAGGAGTTGGAGGCTACAGTGAGCTATGATTGTGCCACTGCACTCCAGCCTGGGCAACAGGGCAAGACCTTATTTAAAAAAAAAAAAAAGGAATGGGAGAAAATGTTTGCAAATCATATATCTGAAAAAGTGTTAATATCCAGAATATATATATAGAAAAATCCTACAAATGAACAACAATGACAACAACAAAAATTTAAAAATGGACAGGCCGGGCGTGGTGGCTCACGCCTGTAATCCTAGCACTCTGGGAGGCCGAGGCAGGCGGGTTGTTTGAGTTCAGGAGTTTGAAACCACCCTGAGCAAGAGCGAGACCCCATCTCTACTAAAAATAGAAAGCAATTAATCAGACAACTAAAAATATATAGAAAAAATTAGCCGGGCATGGTGGCACATGCCTGTAGTCCCAGCTACTCGGGAGGCTGAGGCAGTAGGATTGCTTGAGCCCAGGAGTTTGAGGTTGCTGTGAGCTAGGCTGACACCACGGCACTCTAGCCCGGGCAACACAGTGAGACTCTGTTTCAAAAAAAAAAAAAAAAAAAAAAAGGACAAAAGCCTTAAGTAGATATTTCTCCAAAGAAGATATATAAATGGCAAATAAACACATGAAATGATGTGGGGACATTGGAACCCTGATACATTGCTGGTGACAATACGAAAGTGTACAGCTGCTGTGGAAAAGTTTATTGCTTCCTCAAAAAGTTAAACATAGCCTGTAATCCTAGCACTCTGGGAGGCTGAGGTGGGCAGATTGTTTGAGCTCAGGAGTGCAAGACCAGCCTGAGCAAGAGCGAGACCCCGTTTCTACTAAAAATAGAAAGAAATTAATCAGACAACTAAAAATATATAGAAAAAATTAGCCGGGAATGGTGGCGCATGCCTGTAGTCCCAGCTACTCGGGAGGCTGAGGCAGAAGGATTGCTCGAGCCCAGGAGTTTGAGGTTGCTGTGAGCTAGGCTGACACCACGGCACTCACTCTAGGCAGGGCAAAAGAGTGAGACTGTCTCAAAAAAAAAAAAAATTAAAATAAAAAAAAAAAAAGTTAAACATAGAATTACCATATGACTCAGCAATTTCACTCCTAGTTACACAGCCCAAATATTTGATGAGAGGGAGTCAATGTTCATAGCAGCAGTATTCATAATAGCCAAAAGATGGAAACAAGCCACGTGTCAATCAGCAGACGAACGGATAAACAAAACATGTGCATGCATCCACTGGAATACTGTTCATCTGTGAAAGGGAATGAATCTTTACAACAGTGTGCTAAGTGAAATAATCCAGTCAGAAAAGGATAATTTAGGATTACACTTATATGTCTAGAATAGGAAAATTCATACAGACAGAAAGTAGATTAGAGGTTACAGGGGTTGAGGGCGGGGGACACTGGGGAGTTGTTACCTAATGGGTAGAGTTTCTGCTTTGGGTGATGAAAAGTTTTAGAAATAGGCAGTGGTGATGTTTGCACAACATTGTGAATTTACTTAATACCACTAACTTGTATACTTTAAGTGGTTAAGATAGTAAGTTTTACATTACGTATATTTTACCACAACAAAAATACTAAAAATTGGTTACAATGGCAAATTTTGTTACAGTATATATTTTGCCACTGAAAAATTAAATGGGCTATATTTGTGAGTCTATCTCTGAACTCTCTTTTGTTCCAGATCTATGTGTCTATTCTTGTGGCAATTGACATGAAGCGACCCTCCTGACTCAGCCTCTTGAGTGGTTGAGACTACAGTCTCCCACCACGGTGCTCAGCTCGCTCACTGGGTAGTTTTAACAGGGCTTTTTGGTAGATATTTTTGGGTAGTTTTTACGTGGACAATCATGTCATGTCATCTGCAAATGGAGACAATTTTATTTCTTCCTGTCACCTGTATCCTTTATTTCTTTTTCTTGCCTTACTGGCTAGGAGCCATGAGAGTATCCATCCTTTGTTCTCAAACTTAGGGGAAAAGAATTTAATCTCTCTGTATTATTTATAATGTTGAGGAAGTTCCCTTCTATTCCTAGCTTGCTGAGAGATTTTGTTTTAAATCATGAATGGATGTAGAATTTTATTAAGATTTTTCTGCACCAATTGTTATGTAGGTTTTTCTTTAAGTTTTTAATATGATATGGTGAATTGCTTTGATTGATTTTTGAATCATGAAAAAGCCTTGCATTCCCAGTATAAACCCCACTTGGTAGTGGTATATTATTCTTTTTATATATTGCTGGATTAAATCAAATCCAGCAAATCCAAAATCTAATATTTTGCTGGGGTTTTTGCATCTACCTTCATGAGAGATACTGGTTTTCTTATAGTTTTTTTTTTTTTTTTTTTGAAACAGGGTCTCCTTCTGTGGCCCAGGCTAGAGTGCACTGGCATCATCATAACTCACTGCTGCCTCCAACTCCTGTGCTTCAGTGATCCTTCTGCCTCAGCCTTCTAAGTAGCTGGTACTACAGGCACACACCACCCCACCTGGCTAATTTAAAAAAAAATTTTTTTTTTGGTAGAGACAGGGTCTTATTGCCCAGGCTGATCGCGAACTCCTGATCTCAATTAGTCTCCTGCCTTGGCCTTCCAAAGTGCTAGGATTACAGAGGCATGAGCCACTGCACCTGGTCTCTTGTAATATTTTTGACTGGATTTGGCAGTAGGGTAATGTTGGCCTCATTAACTGAGTTGAGGAATGTTCCTGCCTATTTGTTTTCTGAAATAGATTGCGTAGAATTGCAGTTCTATTTTTTTTAGATGTTTGATAGAATTTGCCAGTGAAACCATTTGGGCCTGGAGATTTCTTTTTCAGGTAGGTTTAACCTATTAATTTAATTTCTCTCATAGCTCTAGAAGTACTCAGATTATCATTTTTATCTTGGGTGAATTTTGGTAGTCTGTGGCCAGGGGAATTGGACAATTTCATTTAAAAGTTGAATTTTTGTGTGTAGAGTTGTTTGTGGTATTTCCTTGTTATCCTTTTTATATGATTTGCAATGATATCCCCTCTTTCATTCCTCATGTTGGAAATTGGTAATTTCGTGTCTTCTCTCTCTCTTTTTTTTTTTTTTGTCCATCTCACTAGAGGTACCATTCATTGATTTACTCAAAGACCCAGTTTCTGGTTTCACCAATTTTTTTCTATCATTTTTGTGGTTTTAGATTCACTGATTTCTGCATTTATTTTTATTCCATACCTTCTGCTTGTTTTGGGTTTATTTGCTCTTCTTTTTTCATTTTTTTGGGGAGGGAGCTTAGATTATCAATTTGAGGCTTTTCCTTTTCTCTGTTGTAAGCATTTAGTACTATAAATTTGTCTTTCAGCACTCTTTAGCTGCAGCCCGCAAATTTTGATTCACTATATTATTGTTTTCATTTAGTTTGACATATTTATTTCATTTGAGACTCCCTCTTTGGCTCATGGATTATTTAAAAAGTATAATTAATTGCTAATAGTTTGGAGGTTTTTCAGTTATTATTATATTTCTGTTATTATGTCAAGACTAATTTTATCACGATCAGGTGATAAAATATGACAAAATATGTAAGACTTCTGTTCATATTTGTTAAGGTTTTCATAATGATCAATGATACAGTCTTTCTTGGTGAATGTTTTATGTGCACTTAAGAAGAATATATATTCTGATGGCAGGTGGAGTGTTCTATAGATGTTAACTAGATACAGTTGGCTAATGACTGGTTAATGGTTCAATTCCATACACTTGCCAATTTTCTGGGTATAATTCTAACAGTTACTGAGAGCGGGGAGCTGAAGTCTCAGAGTATATTTGTGGATTTGCCTATTTTTCTCTTTTCGGGTTTTGTCAATTTTTGTTTCATGTGTTTTGTAGTTCTGTTATTGCACATTTCGGATTGTTAGTCTTCTTGGTGAAACGATTCTTTTATCATTATGTAATTCCCCTCTTTATCCCTGGTAATTTTCTTGGTTCTAAAGAAAAATTTGTGTGATGTGATCGTCACTGTCCCAGCTTTCTTGCGGTTACACGGCGCATCTTCTTCCATCGTTTCATCCTCCCATGGGTGCCTCTCCGTCGGCTTCTTTAAGAAATGCTTTGTAGTATTTACACAAGTCTTTTACCTCCTTAGTTAATTCTTATGTATTTCATTCTTTTTGATACTATTGTAAATAAAGTTGTTTTCTTAATTTCCTTTTTGAACTGTTCATTGCTCGTGTGTGGAAACACAACTGATTCACGCACATTGATTTTGTCTCCTGCATCTTTTCTGAATTTGTTCATTAGTCCTAAAAGGATTTTTTGGTGAAATCTTTAGGTTTTATATATATAAGATGGTATCATCTGTGAACAGAGATAATTTTACTTCTTCCTTTCCAATGTAGATCACTTTTGTTTCTTTTTCTGGCCTAAATTCTCAGGCTATAACTTCTAGTACTATGTTAAATAGAATGACAAAAATGGGCATCTTTTCCTTCTTCCTGATTTTTACTTTTTATTTGATTTTTTTTTTTTTTACTTTTTTTCCCTATAGCTGCTAGCAACTCTGAGCCTTGTTCCTGATTTTAGGGCAAAAGCTTTTAGTCTTTCACCATTGAGTATGATGTTATCTGTGGGCTTTTTCATATATGGCCTTTAGCATATTCGGGTAGTTTCCTTCTAGTCCTACTTTGTTGAGTGTTTTTAACATGAAAGAATGTTGAGTTTTCTCAAATGCTTTTTTCTGCATTTATTGAGATGATCATGTGGTTTTCTCCCTTCTTTTTGTTAATGTGATATATCACACTGATCAATTCGTATGTGTTCAGCCATCCTTGCATTTCAGGAATAAATCCTACTTGGTCATGTTGTATAATCCTTTAATATACTGCTGAATTTTTTTTGCTAATATTGCATTGAGGAGTTTTGCATCAATATTTATCAGAAATATTGGTCTGTGGCTTTTTTTGTAGTATCTTTGGCTGTGGTATCAGGGTATTATTGATCTTAGAGAACAAGTTAGGGAGTATTCCCTCTCTTCAATTTTTTAGAAAAGTTTGAGAAGGATTGGTATCTGTTCTTCTAGAAATATTTGGTAGAATTCACCAGTGTAGCCACCAGTATTTCTTTTTTTTATTATTTATTTTTATTTCAACACCAGTATTTCTTCAATTGTTTTCTGCACTACATGATTTTTCTTCTTCTTCTGCAATTTATATAACACAAAAGTTAGACTTTTCAGTTTTGTCCCACAAATCCCTGACTGTTTATTTTTTCCATCTTTTTTCTTCTCTCTGTTGTTCTGATTATATAATTTCTATTTTTCTGTCTTCAAGTTAAATAATTATTTCCCTGTCATCTCTATTCTGTTATCGAGATCATTCAGTGAGGGTTTCCTTTTCAGTTATTGTATTTTCAGATCTACTTTCCATTTGGTTCTTCATTATATCTTCTATTTCTTTTCTGAGATGCCTTTCTATTTGTTTCAATAGTGTTTGCCCTTACTTTTTGGAGCATTTAAAAAATACTAGCCACTTTAAAGTCTTTGTCAGATAATGCCAATGTCTGTGTCATGTCAACACCGACATCTGCTGACTGTCCTTTACCAGGCAAGTTGAAATTTTCCTGGCCTTTTGTAAACTGAATAGTACATACATATTGTTAGAAATATATTGCAAAATGTCTTAATCTGTTTGGGCTGCTATAATGTAAATACCACAGACTGGGTGGCTTATAAACAACAGAAACTTATTTCTCACAGTTCCGGAGGTTGGGAAGTCCAAGATCGAGGTACTGGCAGATTTGGTGTCTGTTGTGTACCTTTTTCCTGGTTCATAGATGGCCAATTTCTTGCATGTCCCTCGCATAGCAGAAAGGGTGAGGGAGCTCTCTGGGGTGCGAGAGCATTAATAAAGGCACTAATCCCATTCATGAGGGATCCACCCTCATGACCTAATCCCCTCCCAAAGGCCCCGCCCCCAAATGCCATCACACTGGGGATTAGGTTTTAACATATGAATTTTGAGAGGACACGGTCTACAGTAGATTATATCCTGGACATTTAAAATATGTAACAGGATTCTGGGTCCTGTTTAAATCCTATGAGAATGTTGCTATTATTGTTTAGGCAGGCAGTTGATTTGGTTGCACTCAGGCTGCAAGTTCTGACCGTTCTGTGTGTTGTGGTTCAACGTCGGTTCTGTTTCCAAAGCCTTGGCAGTGCCAGTCAGCTCTGTCCCCCAGCTGCACCACCCAGTGGCCAGTATTGTTGGTTCCACGGTTCTCAAAGTCTGCGTGTGGGACACTGTTTAGAGTCAGGTCCATACGTACACATCTTTGGGCCGAGTCTAGTTCATAAACAACTCTGCAATCTTCCCGGTCCTTCCCAGTTGATTGGAGCTCCCTTCTGCAGTTCTCCGACAAGAGAGCTGTGGCTTTATTTCTCCCGTTGTGCCACAAACTCCCCACGACTACATCCACACCAGGAGCCAAGCCGTGGAAGACGGGGAAGAAAAGACTCATCTTCCTGGGACTCACAACTGCTCTGATCAAAGAGGAAGGTTCAACTCTCAGAATTTTAGGCTCCCAAAGGCCCCCATTGCCGTTGCTGTCACTGTGGCTGCCACCAACAGGAAATTGATGGGACAAGAAAGACTGGTGTGGAGAGGAGAAAAAAAAGACAAACGGGATCTTACCCTATTTTCTCTGCGTGTGAACAGGCCCCGTCCTCACTCCTCCTGCCGGAGCCAGTGGGCTTCTCCTGAGGCTCCGCCTCCCCGCGCTGACGTGCATTTCTAGGTTTCAGGCTGCACTGAGTCTAGACCGGGGGATACTGGAGGAAAAGGAAGGAGGGATTCGCTACTGGGTGAGTAACACCTAGAATTCAGTATTCCTCCCCAGTATGCCCACTACCATTTACCGTTCCCAGTTCTCAGCCGGACCGTGCGTCTGTCTGGGGTTTATGGCTGCGTCCCGCGGAGCAGACCCGGCAGAGTGTGCCGGCGCCACCTGCACTGGCATATTTTATTCTGTAGGATGTCCCCAACCCAAGGGTGCATTATGGCTTCTGTAGGCCCTGTGCAGTTTTGCGCTTTTCAGTCTCTTGCTACACACACACACACACACACACACACACACACACACACACGAAAGAAAAAGAAAAGGCAAAAAATTAAAATGCATATCATATTGCACTAATATAAAGATGAATGTAATCAATGCTGGATTCATTGTTGTTATGTTCATGTTTGCCTTCTGATTTCAAAGTGAATTAAAATTAAACATGTTTGTGGGCCTATAAAAGTAGCATGGATAAGTCAGCCCTGTCTCAATCTGGGTCTGTTTGGTGTGTCCTTGTGACTGGAACCAGGCCACGCATTGCTGGCAGGAAACAATGCTGTGTTCTTCCCAGCATTTCACATCAGGAGGCGCACGACAATGACTTGTCACCACAGTGACCTTGGTTATGTGGCCACGTTGGTGTCCAACAGGTCTTTCCACTACGCAGCCACCACTGTCTCCTTCGCACTGGATGAGTGCTCTGCAGAGAGACACTTGAGACTGTGCCAGTGCTCCAGGTGTCTGTTTTTGTCTAATACACTACTCCCAAACTTAGTGACATTACGAAATCCATTTGATTGTGCGTATACATTCTGCGAGCTGGGACTTCAGGCAGGACACAGCCAGCCCAGCTCCTCGCTGCTCCATGACGCCTGGCTCTCCACCAAAGTGACCCCAACTTCCGGGCGTGACTCTTGAGTCTGGTGGCTGAAGGGTCCACTGCCACAGTGGCTCCTGGGCGGAGGCGGCTCAGTAGGGATTATTCACTGGAGCCACCTACATGTGGTCTCTCCCTGTGGCTTGGGATGTTCACGCCATGGTGTCAGCTGAGAGGGGGAGAGAGAGAGAGAGTTCCAAGGGGTGGAAGCAAAAGCTGCAAGGTCTTCTGACCTGCCTTGGGGTCACAGAGTGTCACTCCTGCCACATGGCATTGGTTCCAAGCAAGTCCCTAAGGTCCACCCGGACTCAAGGGGAGGGAAACTAGACTCACCTCCTGACAGGGGTGTGGCGGGAGAGTGTGTGGGGTGGGGAGAGTTTGTTGAAACCGGGTTTGCAAAATACACTGAATATCCTGCAGCATTCTGTTCCTCATCCACACTCCGCCCACCAGCCTTAGCATCCCTGAATCCCCGACCCTCCTGCCTGAGTCAGCCGCCACTGTGATGCTTACCAAAGGGTGGTTTGTCCACTTCCCTCGCCCCTGCCACCCTGGTGGGGTGGCGCTGTACCATGAGGAAGAGCATCAATGCGGACTCAGGGATGCCTGTGTCGTGCAGTAGTTTGTGGTCTCTGATCATTGTCATTTGGATGCCCCTATCATCCCGGACTTGGTCAGTGGGAGCCCCTCCAGGCTGACGCCTGCATCTTTATAGACATGTATACGAAGTTCACACTGGCGTCTCCAATTCCTCAGGGCTCTTTCCGGCCTCCCCCCTGCCCATAGTTGTAATTCCCATCTCCAACTGTGAGAAACCTGGCTCCACAGCCTCAATATATTTGTTCGATTTTCCAACCACACCAGCTGCCTCCGTGGCTTCCAGCCAGGCTCTGTCTCCAAGGGAAGGAAGGGCGGGGGAGGAGGAGGAGTGTCTTAAGCACTCAGGGACCCTGCCCTCCATTCCGTCCCTCCTTGCCTGCCCTGGGCGTCCCGACCACGGCTCGCCTGGCCTCTCTGTGGCAAGTAGCGTCTTCCTCAGCCCGTTCATCCCTCGGGCTTCCAGGAGGGCTTCCTTCCTTTTTTTTCTTCTTTACGATTTTTTTAAATTACAAAACTATTTCATGTTCATTTTTGCAAGCTCAAATAATGCAACGCATATGAAGCATGGCATGAACGTTTTCAACCGCCCCCTCCACACCACCTCCTAGAGCTAACGGACTTTTCCTATGCACCTGTTTGTATAATTTTTAACAGTGAAACAGGATAGTTTTACATATTTTCGTTGCTTTTACCCTCCAGATCTGGGCACAATAAATCTTACTGCAATCTTGCTCTGTCGCCCAGGCTGGAGTGCAGTGGCATCATAGCTCACTGCAACCTCGAACTCTTGGGCTCAAGCGATCCTCCTGCCTCAGCCTCCTGAGTAGCTGGGACAACAGACACGTGCCACCATGCCTGGCTTTTTTTTTTTTTTTTTTTCTCATTTTTTTAGAGACAGGGTCTTGATTTGTTGACCAGGCTGGTCTTGAACTTGTGGCCTCAAGTGATCCTCCAGCCTCAGCCTCTTGAGTCTCGGGGATTACAGGCGTGAGCCACCGAGCTGGGCTACCACAATCTTTTAAACAGGAATCTGTTATGAGAATGTACCACCGTTTATCCTCTCACCTCTCACCTACAGACGGAGTTTTAAAGGGTGACTTCTGCTTGTGCTGGTTTCTGGTGGGGCTGGGCAAGGGGAGGCTGGTGGGAGGTTGGAGGGTGGAGGAGAGAGTTCAGTGCACTGTCCCCTTGCTCCCTCCTGGCAGGTCGCACTGGCTGCTTACAACCCTCCATGTGCCAGCTCCTGCAGGAGTCTTCCCCGACAGTCTCTCACCGGACAGTCCCGGCTGTCCCGCTGGCCATAGGCACTGAGCCCTGCCCTGTGGTTTCCCGCACCTTCCACACACCTTGGTAAATAGTCCCTGTACTAGAGTCGGATGATCCTATTTGCACGTGCGGCCTTGTGGAGGGTTTGTTTGCATTGTCACACACGCCACCTCCAGCCGTTCCACCTGCCGCAAACACACTGCTTTCCCCGCCCCGCCCCAGAGCCCAGGCAGGGCTGGCTATTGCTGCAGAACGGAGACCAGACCCTCAGTGGAGGCCTGCCGCACCCCACACCCTCTGCACCGAGGGGAGCAGCCCCACACTCTCCACCTTTTGTTGAGTCTATATTTATCTTCTAAATTGAGCAACCGATAATTTCTCAAAGGAGAGATTTCAGCAAAGCCTGCTGAAGACTCGCTGCAGGCTCACACAGCACTCGGTTCCTATTTGTTCTATTCCGACTCGGCCGCACGTGCAGCCGTGTAGCTCGCACACGCACACGTGCACGCGCACACACACGCCACACCTGCTACCCTGTGTGTTCCCAGCCACAGCAGGTGATGGCCGGCAGTGGGGACGCTTGGCTCTGGCTCTCTGGACGAAGGCAGCCTGAGTCATGCTGCACAGGGTGGCGACCTTGACTCTCCTCCTCTGCCCAGGGATCACGACGAACGTTGGAGCCTTTTCATTGTGTGCCAAGGTGTAATCACACACAGGGACTGCTCCAATCTTAAGCACATGGTCTGAAGAATTTAGGTAAATGCATTTACCTATGTCACCAAGACCCAAATCAAGATGTATGTTTCCATCACTCCCCGGGTGCCCCTTCCAGCCAATCCCCCACCCAGGGGCAACTGCTGTTTTGACTTCTGTGACCACAGATTCGTTTTGTCTGACCTTGAGCTTTGAAGTGATGGAATCCCCGCGTGTACCAATGCCCCAGGCTTCTCTCTCCCTCCAGCCTGGTGTTCTCTGAGGCTCCACAGCGGCAGGGAAATCCAAGCCATAGATGGCCAGTCCCTGCCAGGGCTGGGCTGCAGGGGACATAGTGTCGGAACCACAGGACAGCAGGAGGGCAGCAAGTGCTACCTCCCCGCACCAGCTCTGGCTTGCTGTTCCCCCTGCCCCCGTTTCTCTCTCAGCAGTGAGATGTCCCATGCTCTGCACGCACAGGGAGCACTCTGTCCCAGCCCCGCCCCCGGCTCTTCCCGCGATCTCAGTTTTGTGTGTCCATCTCAGGTCTTAGCTATGGGCTCAGCGTGAATGGATGTTTGTTGAATGAGTGGACAGAAGAGACACTGTCCCTCGCTCTAGTCCACCTGGACGCCCGCATGCCCACCCCCCACCCCCCGCCAGCTCCAGGCTGCTTGGCTCCCGCTCGGGGCATCTGCCAGGCCCACTCTGACCCTCAGCCCCCTGGTTCGAGGTGACCCTCCTTTGTTGAACAGACGCCAGCAGCAGCTCTGGAAGGCATTGGTCCAGCCAGTCTCCCGCCCAGACCTGTGCAGCAGCTCCCAGGCTCACTTAGAATGTCATGGAACATGAGGTCTGTGGTCTGGCCCGTGCCTCCCTCTGCTGCCCCCGGGCCATTGTCCCCGAGCTCTTGAGCCTCCGAGACAGCCCATTTCCAGGTTTCCTGGGCCTGCCTCCCTCTGATCAGATGCAAGCAGCAAAGCCTCCGGGCCCGCCCGCCTGCCTGGTCCTCTCTGATCTTCTTGCTCACGCCCTAAGGCCTAAGGACAGAGCTGCGGCCCAAGAAGGCCATCTCTGTCCGCTCATTTCCGCACCCCACAGTCTAGACTGGTGAGTTACCCAAAATAAGGGCTCAGCAAGCATTTACGAATGAACGAATCTGTTTTGATTTCTTGAAATAACATTAAAGGTTTTTTCCTCCTTTCTGATTTGAAAACTCATTATCAAAAATTTGGAAAATATAGCCAGGTGCAGTGGCTCACGCCTGTACCCCCAGCCTTGGGAGGCTGAGGCAGGAGGATCACTTGAGGCCAAGAGTTCGATAACTGCCCAGGCAACATAGTGAGACCCCTGTCTCTATAAAATATTTTTAAAAATTCAAAACCCAAAACAGAAATCCAACTATCTAGAGGGAATTATGATTTCAACTGTGGTGTGATTCCTTTTCGCCTTTTCTCTGTGCGTGCATAGAGTGTGCGCATTTCTACCCATATTTGTACATTTGTGTACATACTCAGAAACACTTAGCATGTTTTTGTCACTTAACATCATTTATCTTAACTCTTCCCCTGATTATTTTTCCTAAAATATTTTTTTCTGATTATTTAAAATTATTTTTAATTTTCTATTTAAATTTTCTAAAGTTATTTAGCAACAGCATTTCAAACACTGAGTGAGACCCTGTCCTGTGAGCAGCTCCTGGCAGCGGACGGCTAGGCTGCTGCCTTCTTGGCTACGGTAGCAGCAGCCTGGTAATGAGCATGACTCGTTGTCCACGTCCCGTCGCTGGACGTCCTGGTGTTTGTCTGTTGTCTCAGCTTAATCATTAATAGTGCCCTTGTTCCCTCTCAGACGTGTCACAGTTTGGACAAGGAATTATACGGGCCTCCTCCAAGAAGGTCGGGGAAGGCTGGGCAGAGTGGGGGAGGGGCGGAGGCAGCTCCTGGGTCTGCTGTGGGTATCCAGGTGGCGGATGGCGATGCTAATCCCTAGGGTGAGGTAGAGCTGGAGGAGGGTGGTGACTTTTGGACACAGGGCAGGAGGATCACTTGAGGCCAGGAGTTCAAGACTGGCCCGGGCAACATAGCGAGACCCATGTGTAATGAAGGTTTAGGATCTCCTCTACACAGGATTCCTCAGATTCACCACTATGTACATATCCCTATACAGGCAGAGGGTCAGAGGTGCCCACAAGACTTTCAAGGGACATTGCCCAGGAGGCAGCTGGAGAGGTGGTCCTCACCCACCCCCGGCTCTTGCTTTACTCTTGCTCTTGGTCCCCTAGCAGCCTGGCTGGTGAAGGATGAAGCCATCCCAAGTATTTCAGCGGCGCCGGTGTTCAGGCATCGGCGGGCTGGGGAGGAAGGGGAGGAACATCGCATTCTGATTCTTTATCATGCTCCCGCCCCTAAGCTCACCACGCAGGGGTCTCAGATGCTCAGTCTTAAAATTTGGTGTTGTGTAAATTGTATCTCAATCAAAAGAGGGGGGCACACGTGGGCCATCTCAGCCGGAGCCCTGGCTTGACGGGCTTCCCCCTCGTTCCTGCGACCATCTCGTTCCGTGGCCCATTGGTGCGGAGTCCAGGCAGCAACGGGGGACGAAAGCAGAGACCTGACTCAAAGCTGAGCTCTGCTGACTTCTGCTACCTTGGGCAAAGGACCTTCCCTTCATCTGCAAATGGAGATGATGACATCGAATCAGAGGCAGAAACAGTGGCTGTTCTTTTCATCCCGCCTCTGAGTTCTCGGGTACATTCCACAGGCCCCGCCTCGGGGCTCACACCTCTCTCTGGGCCCCAGCGAGGTGGGCTGGGCCCGACAGAGTCACACGCACAGCAGCCCAGGGCAGGCCCTGCGCGGAAGATACAAAGACCTGAAGGATGTGATCGGGCAGCAGGACTACGAAACAGCGTCTCGCTAGTGGTCAGATGAGAAGATCGAGGCCCCAGGAGCGGAGAGAACTTCCCAAGCCCACATGGTTTTCCAGGGGCAAGGACAGAGCTGAAGGCAACTCTGTCCCCTGTAGTGAACACACGCACAAGTTGCTCACCCTTGTGGGTAACCAAGGAAATGCAAATTGAACCCACAGTGAGATAGCGTTTTACACTCCTTACACTGACAAAAAATTAAAAAGTCTGATGGCACCAAGTAGTGGGGAGGACGCGGAGCGGCGGGTGCCCTGCGCGCTGACGCTGAGCGCCAGCCTCCTGTGCGGCTGGACGGGCGGGTGGGCAGGCAGACTCGGCGCAGGCGGCCTCGTGGCTGTGAACCTGCCTCAGTGCCCTGCGGCTGCGGCTGCTTCTGTCCTGGAAACCCTAAGCACTTACCAAGGGGACCGAATTTTAATCTGCAAATTATTTATAATTTAATTGATTAAAATAATTTCAGCTTTACGTCGAATTTAATTAATTTAATTTTAGAATTTAATTGATTTAAATTTAATTTACAAATTACATATCCAGCCCTGCCCAGCGGTTTCACTTCTTGGTCTTTACCCTGGAGAAGCTCTTGCCCATGGGGACCAGGAGACCCGTCGGGAATGTTTACAGCAGCTCTTGCCTCCGCACAGAACCAGGAGCCCACGCAGCGTGGATGGAGCCAAGAAACATATGCTGGGCGATGAACACACGAAGTGTAAAAATACATATAGTAAAATATAATTTTCAGAAACTAAAAGAAAAGCAAAACTAAATAGCAGTGTGTAGGGATATACATAGGGTGGGAGATCTATAAAGAAATGCAGTGTAAGGTTGATTCTAAATATTTAGGATATTGGTGAGCAGGTGAGGCCTCGGGACACCACAGGGTGGGCTCTTGAAGGAGCCTGGGTATTATGGACAACTGCGGGATCTGATTCAGTGTTAGGCTTTGGAGCGGATCAATGACATCAATTCTCTAGGGGTTGATGTCAAAGACTGCGTTTTTTTTTTTTTTTAGAGATGGAGTCTTGCTCTGTCACCCAGGGTGGAGTGCAGTGGCACCATCATAGCTCACTATAACCTTGAACTCCTGGCCTCAAGCGATCTTCCTGCCTTGGCCTCCCAAAGCACTGGCATTACAGGTGTGAGCCACCAAGCACAGCCAGTACTTCATATTTTAAAAATAGAAGAACTTGGCCGGGTACCAGGAACTCTAGTCTGGGCCATAGGGCAAGACCCTATCTCTTAAAAAAAAATGAAAGACCCCACCCAAGTGTGATGCACTGTCAGGTTCAGGCATAGAGGTGGCACGTGGGAGGGCTCGGTACTCCGTGTGTGTCCCCCGGCTGAGCCTGAGGCCCTGGAGAGGCCGCCACTGGCAGTGCTTGGGCTCCTGAAAGGGGACTGTTCCCCACGGGGGCTCAGCTGTCCTGGATGTTAGTGGCAGCTACCAAGAAACAGCTTGGTAAAGTGAGGTCTCTTAATTCCCGGAGAACACGAATTCACGAATGATGATGCAAACAGGAGAGTTAGCATCTAGGGAGGACATTAAAGGTACCAAATTCTAGCCCGTTTTGTCGATGAAATATGCACATACAGCTCTGACTCTAAGACAGCTCTTACACCGAATCTTTCTCATCTTCAGCAACTTCTCCATGTTGTTTTAGTCTCTCTGGGCAAAAAGGTGCCTTTCATTTCAAGAGGTTTTTTTATTTTTTGAGACAGAGTCTCGCTCTGTTGCCAGGGCTAGAGTGCCGTGGCATCAGCCTAGCTCACAGCAACCTCAAACTCCTGGGCTCAAGCACCCTTTCTGCCTTAGCCTCCCGAGTAGCTGGGACTACAGGCATGTGCCACCATGCCCGGCTAATTTTTTTCTATATATTTTCAGTTGTCCAATTAATTTCTTTCTATTTTTAGTAGAGACAGGGCCTCACTCTTCCTCAGGCTGGTCTCGAACTCCTCAGCTCAAATGATATGCCCACCTCGGCCTCCCAGAGTGCTGGGATTACAGGCGTGAGCCATCGCGCCCGGCCAGGTTTTGTTTTTTAAACTGCGTTTTTCAACATTTACCTTGATGACTTTGTTCCATGCTCAAAATCAAATCTTGTTTTTCTTCTCTCTTTTCCAAGTTTTTTCATGTTGTTAGATTACTTTTAGAATTTAAGAAATGCAGAATATATTTTAATCACTGTTTATACCCTTTAAAATCTCCATACTCCATTTACTATTTCAGCTAGAAATGTTCATGTGAGTTGTCTAGATAATGCTTTGAAGCAGCCACGTTGTGCTGCACTGCACGTGGCTGTCATAAAAGAGAATGTGGACAGAGGCCCAAGACCCCGACTACAAGTGACCTGGATCTCTCTTTGCAGACAAGGCCTGGGGAAGCGGGCAGCAGGCCAGGGGGGTGGGTGCTGTGTCTGGAGGATGAGTGAGGAAGAGGTCTCCCCACCAGGGACAGAAGGACCGTCCGGGACAGAGGTCCGAGGAGGGCCCTGCCTGGGGAGGGGCTGCGGGGTCGCCACGGCCTCCGTGCCACTCCCTGAGCTGACACCTGCCCAGGACCCTTTATGGGCGTTGGACAATTCCTCAGGGCTAGCTCCCGGGTGGTGGCTGCGCCCATTCCTTGGCCTTGGGCGGCCCAGATGTCCAGAACCCTGCCGCTTGCATTCCCAGGAAGCAGACCCAAGACAGCTCTGCATGTTGGGGGCCCCAGCTGAGGCCCCGGCCTAGATGGTTCAGAACCTGACTCTGCCCCAGACCAGCCAGCCAAGGATGGAAGGTGTGCAGGACCAGAAGGGGACAGCTGGGCGTCCTGGGACACCCCCCCAGGGGAGCTCTGGGGCCAGGCATCTGCCCTCCCAGCCGGGATTCCTGCTTGTTTCCTGGGCTCTGCCTCAGCCCAGCCCTGGCCTAGGGGCCTGGCTTTAAGCTGAAGCCCCCACTCAGTGGGCATGAGGCCCCCAAGCCTGTTCCCCACCCCTTCCCCAGGCAGACTGCCGGCCTCGGCTGTCTGTGCTGGACTGAGCTGGAGGTCTGTCCCCCTCCTGCCTGAGAACCCAGCTCAAGTCCCTTCCGCCCAACACCACTGGCCGCCATGATGGCCTCGTCGCACGGGTAAAGCCCCTGCAGCCCTGCCCGCCCAGTGCACCCTCTGTCTGTCAGGCCTCCCCCGCCCCACCCAGCGGGTACTCTCCAGGCTCCAAGCTCCCTGAAAGTGGGGCCAGGGAGAGCACAGAGCCACCATCTGGCCACGGAGCCAGGATTCAGACACACGAGACGATTCCTTAGGGAAGAATCAAGGCAGCCTATACTTACGGAGATTCTGCTGGGAGCTCCAGAGGGGCAGGGAGGGGAGACAGACGTGAGCAGGTGGGGTGGGGCCCAGGCCTGGCGGGGAACCCCAGTCCGTGCATCCTGGGCCAGTTCTCTTGCTTTTCGGAGGATGCCCCCTCTGTGACGGGGGAGGCACATGAAACTGCCTTCCTTGCAGCTGGTCCTGAGGGTCAGAGGCTGCAGCCTCAGGCATCTGGCACCAGCTGGGGTCGGGGAGGGATCCCGAGGGCTCTCGGGGTGGTCTGGGAAGGGCTGACAGGGACGGCAAGCAGGAGGGGGCCGGCGGGCAAAGGGAAGGCCGGAGAAAGGCAGCGGCCCGGGCAGTCCTGGGCCAGCCCACCCGACTGGCCCACATTCTGGGGACAAGTTCAGGGCCGTGTCTGGGGGCTGCAGCTCAGCAGTCTGCACAGAGGCATTTTTGATGCGCTCCGTGTCCCCTTCAGGCCTGAGCCCAGCCAAGAGCACAAGCAGGAGGCTGCCAGCCGCTCTCTCCTGTCTTGACACAAGAAAGGAACCAAAGGCCAAAGTGAGTGCTGGAGAGCTGGGGGCGCGTGGGGCCAGGTGGACTGCCGGGCTCTCCAAGGCTGTCATGGCCTCGCGGCCCAGGGGCACCGCACCCGTGTGTTAAGCCAAGTCCCATCTCGTCTCAGGCGGTGATGTGGTAGCCGTCTGGTGGCTGCTTTGTCATCCCTCGTCCCAGCCCAGGAACAGTGTGACAAATGCTAGGCTCATGTCCACTAAAGGACTGGATGACCGAGTCCCATGACTGGCCGCTTCTCAGAGCCATTTGGACTTGAAATGAGCCAGTGCAGAAACCCTGAGGGCCTTGAGAAGGCTCCCAAGTGGGTCTCAAAGATTGGTTTTGTGTGCACCGGGCATGTGCGCCCCGCACCAGGGCTCGAGGACCAGCCCTCCTGGGCGTTGCGGCTGCTCAAGGAGCAGCCACAGTGCCAGGGGTCGCAGTGCCGGGGCCAAGGCCCTCTGTTCAGCTGCCAGCCGACCTTGGGGTGGGCGAGGCGACAGAGATCTGGGCTGAAGGTCACTGTTGGGGTCATAGGTGTGGCGCAAAGTGAGGCAGGTGGGTGGGCCCCTACGGGGGCCTCCCTTAAACCCTGCCATATGTGGTGGGCCTGCGGCAGGTTCCTCATGCCTGTCCAGGCAGCCGTGAGGGGCCAGTCTCTTCTGGCCACAAAGGGACCCCCCTCTGGCCCCTTCTCCAAGAACGGTGAGCCTGCCCCTGACTGGAGTGCACTGTGGGGCTGGAGCGGCCTAGGCCGTGCCCTCGCACACTCAGCAGAGCCACCGTCGCCATTCCCAGTCCACCAGGTCACCCTGCCTTCTGCTGCGGGCTGACTGCTCTGGGTCTTTTGGTAAAAGCATTTTTTTTAAGAGACAGGGTCTTGCTCTGTCGCTTAGGCTTGGGTACTATGGTGTGACCACAGCTCACTGCAACCTCGAATTCCTGGGCTCAGGTGATCCTCCTGCCTCAGTCTCCTGAGTAGCTGGGACTACGGGCCTGCACCACCACGCCTGGCTAATTTTTCTGTTTTTCTTGTAGGATGGGCAGAGTGCCAGCCAGGCCACGAGTATGGGGGCAACATGGGTGACAGAAGCCAAGGGCAAAACAAACACTTAGTACTTGTTTTTTAACCGGAATTTCTGGGCAGTATCAGGAAGGCACAAATGGTGGCCCACCTCAGTGCTATGCCGGGAGGGGCTCCATCCTCAGCAGGGAGCATCTGGGGCAGTCCAGGCTCCTGGCTGAATGAGGGACCTCCAGGTACTCCTGCAGGTCCCCAACTGAGGTCCAAGAGGCCTGATCTCGCTCCCATCACCCTCCTGGTGTGTGCAGGGGTGGGCTTGGGGTGTTGGGGATGAAAACCAGGCTGGGCTGGCTGGACCCGATGGGCCAGGGGCAGGAAGGGCTCTCTCCAGAATTCATCTACTCGCTTTGCAAGATGTGTAGACGGTCCCCAACACCTCGGCAGCTTCCAAACACACCCTGTGCCCCCAAGGGGACCAGATGCTCAGTGGTGAGACAGGCAAGCAGGACCCAGGAGACAGAGATCAGAACTCGTGGTTTATTGACACTTCTGCACATTGGGCCCCGGGAGAACACCCTTGTGGCCCTTTCATCTTGGGACGGGGCCCTACGAACAAGGGAAACAGTCACCCTGTCGTAGAACACGACTCCCAGGAAGTGCACTGGGCTGTGCGGATAAACCCTTGGCAAGGCCATCGCGGCGAGTGACGGCAAAGCTCGGCGCGTTTGGCAGAGCTGTGGAGCCTGGGTCGAGAGCGCAGGACCCCGGGGGCTGCCCCCCTCGCGCCGCAGAGGGAGAATTGAACCAAAAGCACAGCTTCCTTCACATAGGCCCACCCGGCTTCCTTTCAGCTGGGGCAGGGCCAGGCCTGGGGACAGCCAGGGAACACTGCTGAGGTAGCCGGGTGCCCACCAGAGCTCGTGATGCAGGGGAGGGCGAGAGCTGGGACCGTGCTGGCCCGCAGGAGGCCGGGACGGCTGCAGCCAAGGGCAGGGACCGGCTCAAGACTGAGCCAAGACCTCAGAGAGCCTATGCTTCTCCCATGGGTCCTGGGACCCTGATGCCACGCCGTGTCCCTCGCCCCACAAAACACACCCATGTCCTATTCTGAGGCTGGAGCACCCTCCCGCCCCCGCAGGCCGGCTGCCGTACCCCCGCGGCTCTGTGTTCCATATAAGGCGCTGGCATCTGGAGCTCGATTCTTTGCCAACCCACTTAATTTTTAAGAATAGACACTAATAATACTTAATCACCCCTCCCCGCTGGCAGTGGGGGAGCGGCCCTGGGCTCTGGCAGCATCTGCCCCGCAGACTCAGCACAACCCCTGCACCTTACAAAAGGGAAACTGAGGCCTGGGGAGGTGCCATGACTTGCTAAGCTCATACAGCAAACAAGTGGCCGAGCTGGGGCTTGAGAAAGAAATGAAGATTTCCAGACCAGTGTCCCTGGCTGGGGCTCCCTGTGGGACCGTGGCCTGAAGAGGAGGTGGCTCAGGAGTCTCGGACGCTGAAGGCGCCTGGTGACTCCCAGTCCAGCCCTAGTCAAGACAGAAGAGCCCTCCTCCGCTTCTAGGTGCTAGCGCAAGGCCAGCCTTGCACAGGGGGAGAGCGAGGGCTCCCTCGGCCCCAAGGTGAGGGCAGAGCAGCCCCCGATGCTGGCTGCCAGACCTCTGCCAGGCAGGGGCACGGCTGTCCCCACGCAGCCTGGCGCAGGGGTCAGGGGAGGCACTCAGACAAGTCTGGGGAGATCTCCTGGCAGAGCCTCCAGCCAGGGTGAACCACACCACCAAACGGGGTGATCCAAACCTCCATGGGGTGAAGCTCCATTCTTGGCAGCCATGAACAGAATAAGATTAGCAAAGAAAAGAGAAAAACAGAAGCCAATAGCTCCCTTCCTCTGTCAAGGTCATGCCTGAGGGCAGGACAGGCTGGCAGTCCTATGCCGAGAGGGCACCAGGAGCTCTGATTTCTGGCCCCCAGGAGGCAGAGGGCCTTCAAGTGAAGCCAAGCACTACCTGGTCATTGCTGGTGGCCAACTGTTCTCTGAATGACAGTGACTATGTTTAAGAGGCCTTGAGCCTCTGCCTGAAGCAGCCCTACCCGTGGTTCAGCCCTTCCAAGGCTGTTCCCCAGGGACCTCCTGAGCTGGCTGACCTGTGTCCTTGTCGTCTGCCTGGCGCCCTCGCCCAGCCCTGCCACTCTTCGCTCTGCACATGCTATGTGAGCCCCCCGAGGCACCCAAGCGTGGTCGCCTGCAAGCCCCACTGCCCCAGGGTGGGCCAGGGAATGAGCTGCTCAGGCCACAGGGCAGAGCAAGGCAGGGGAGGCTGAAGCCACGGGCGAGACAGGGGCTGTGGCCTGGGCCGCTGGATTCCCAGCAGCACCCCTGCTGCCTCCAGACCAAGCCAGAGACCCAAAGGCTGCCTCTGGGCTTGCAGAGCCTCTTAATTAGGCGTCTCTCCCCACGAGACCAATCTGATTACAAACGCACAAGACATTCAGGGACATTCCAGTCAATCAGCAACGTCTCGCTGCCTCGCTGCCTGGACTCCAGCCAGGGCCCAGCGCCGGGTGTGGTGGCGGATGGCTTTAGTCACCCCAGGTGCTTGAGGCCCTGCTGTCGGACCCAGGCACTGCCACGCAGCAGCTGCAGCTCCCGGAGGCACCCCAGTGATGCTCCTGGGTGCTCCGCATCACCAGGAGGCAGGAAGAACTCTTCCGGAAAGAGTCCAGCCAAAATCGCTCCTCCCCAAGAAAACAAATCCTGCTTCTGTAAAAACTTCAACTCGCCCGTCAGAGCTCACGGCAGGCACAGCAGTTCTAGCCTCGTCTAAAGCTGGTTAAGGCACTTGAGTGGCTTACTAACACCACCTGGAAAAGTTTCTGTTCCAATCCTGATTCAGAAAATAAATTCAGTAATACTGCGAAAAAAGTTTCCTCAAAAAATAGCTTTAAAAAAAAAGTAAATACTTAAGTTTTCTAAGGAATAAAATAAACACTAAGCTCTGCTTAAATTATGTGACACAACGGATCACCTTGGCACGATAAAACCTGAAATACTGCTTCCAAATTCGACTTTTCCCTGGAAAAAAACCCAAACACACAAACAAAAGACACGTGTGAGACGCCCATTCTGAGCTTCACCTCCCCAGGGTGCCCAAGGGAAGAGAGTGGCCAGAGTCACCTGGGCCCGTGGAGTGGGGCGGCCGCCGCAGACCTGCGCCCCCTCTTTCCGGCGGGGCTGGTCTCTCCTCTCGGGGACCGGTGCGGCCAACCAGGGCCCGCCGGGCGTGTCTGTCAGCACGGGGCCTCCCAGCCCGCCCCGAGGAGGAGAAATCTAGGCCGGACACCCTGCCTGTGCGCCCGGCCCCAGGACACGCGTGAAGAAGCCTGTGGCTCCTGGGTCGGCTCCAGGGTCCCACCCCCACAACCGCGTTGCTCCATCACACACCAGAGTCTTTGGTTTGGCTCCCGCCGGGCACCTGTGGCCTCTGGTCCCATCGCTGGCCCAGTGGGAGCCAGGAGCAGGAGCTTGTCCCTTTCCTGGGCCACCTTCTCTTTGGTGAGGTCTCCCTCGGCTTCCTTCTGCCCAGTGCAGTTCCGCAGCCACCAGGACAGGCGTGGCAAGCACCTCCAGCGCTCCTGGGTGCTGGCAAAAGCGCTGTGTGGGCGGCCACCCATGCCCGCTGCCGCCCGCCCTCCGGAGGACTCTGAGGGGAGAGTCGCAAGAGTGGGAGGGGGCGCCGGGCAGGGCCAGGACCACCTAGCTCCTCCGTGGAGCCTCGGTCTGGGGCTCTGAGAGGCCAGAGGGCAAGTCGCAGCTCCTCCCATCTGCCTGGGAGTCCCCTGTCCCCTGGACCCCACCCTCCAGCAGCTCTCGGGGGTCCCTGAGGAAGACCACCATGACCGTGATGTTGTCATGGGAGCCCCGCTCCCGGGCCTCAGCCACCAGCTCCTCGGCGACATGGAGCCCGCTGCCCTGCTGCCTAACCAGGTGGCTCTGCACGAGGCCTGCGACTTCCTCGTGGGGGACAAAATCGAAGAAGCCATCACAGGCGAGCAGCAGGTAGTCCTCGGAGCCTGTCAGCTCCCAGGAGGCCACATCTGCCTCCCCGGACACGTAGGGCTTCTGGAAGACGTCTCCTGGGGGTGGAGAGAAGAGCCGCAGTGAGAGGACCCCCGTGTCAGCCGCTTCCCCCTGATCTGGCCAGGCCCCCACCCCCTGCTGGTCACCCCCTGCCCCAACAGCCCCCACGCCCTGCGGGGACAGAGGCCAGCCTGTTCTTGCAGGGTCTGCCGCTCCCTTATGCAACTGCCCAGAACCCCCTGACTGCAGCCTGTGAGCCCCCTGTGCTGCCCTGGCGTGTCCCACAGACCCAAAGCCAGGAGCAGGTGAAGACGGGCTGTAAAGAAGGTGCCACATTTGCCGAGAAGGACAGAATATTTCAGTTCAGGGGGGTCAGAGGGACAGATGCCAAGTCCCAGGCGCTTGGCCGGGGAGGGAGGCGCAGTTGCCAAGCCTCCAGGCGAGACCTGGGAAAATGGGATCTGCGGGTAGGGGGCTGCTATTTTTTTTCCAAAGAGAAAAAAGAACCACCCGCATGAAAGTAGGGGAGATGAGGATAAACCTCATTTATGGAATATTTAAGACTTTTCTTCTAGCACAGAGAAGAGCTAGCCAAGGGTTCCTACTAGATTTTGGGGGAGCTGTTTTAATGAAATAATACACAGCATAACTTAAACTGTAATTATCTGTGTGACAAGAAAGTTTCTCAAGTGCTCACAGCTGCAGTCTCTGAATCTGTCCCATTCCCCTCACAATACGATGGATGATGTCACCCTAGTAACGGGCAAACCCTTCTCAGCACCCCACACTGCCGTCTCGAAGCCCCGGTGACCAGGGGCCACGGTCCAGAAGCCTGGGCTGCTGGGTGGCCGCTCCCCGCCTGAGCCCACCTCCTTGGCCCTCACCGATGGCTCTGGAGACGGCCAGGGTCCCATTGACTCTCCAGCAGTCCATGTGTGACACAAAGCCGCCCAGCGCCTCGATGCGCGCCTTCTCGTCCTGCGGGGAGACAGCCAGAGTTGGGCCTCGGTGAGCGGGCAGGGCAGGGGGCCAAGGCCCCGCCTGAGCGGAGAGGCCGAGCTTTCCAAACCCGCGCTTGAAGCCGCAGCACTTGAACAAAGTCAGGAGGTTCAGAGATGCGCTCGAATTAGGCGTCATTAACAACAGTGAGAAATTATAAATAGCCCAAACATCCTTCAGTTACAGGAACGGCTACACAGATGGACCACTCCAGGTTGCTGAGCGACGGACATGAACCCCAGATGCAGGCGATGGGTCCCTCAGCTTCTTTGTCTTTAACTTGGGGACACTGTCCCTACCCCGGAAGCTGCTGGGGCAACAAGAGGAAGCGTGTGACATGTGCGACCATACGGCAGGGTCCTGACAGCAGCCTGTGCCTGCTCAGTTCTTGTCCTCTTCAGCCCCAGCGCAGCCCGAGCTCTGCCCCAGGCATGGTCTCCGCCGGCCAGAGGACCATGGCACTCCAGGCCTAACCTCCTCCCAGAGGACAGGACACCGGCTCGGTCCAGCCACAAGCCTCTCTGGAAACCGCTTCGGTCCTATCAGTTCCCCAGAAGAAGAGGCTTCCCAGACACAAGCCAGTTGCCCCCAGGCCGATGGAGCGCACCCGGGAAGCCAGGGGAGCCAGGCACCTCACGGATGCTGGGGACAGAGGGCGTCCTTTATCCCTATCTCGCTTGTAGGGTAAACCTCCTAACTTCACCAACGCCCAGAGTGACAGCAGCTCCAGCCCTTCTGGGCCCTGAGATGTGGCAGCAGCTGGGCGTGAGAACTGATGCCCCAGGGGACAGTGTGCCCTGGACAGATTGGGATGGCAGCCTGGTCCCCTCCCCAGGGTGGATGCAGGCCCACTTCTGGGGGCCCGAGGGACGGAGCCCTCCCTCCGGATGCCGATACCAAGGACCAGGCCTTCCTGTGTGGTTCCCTGGCAGAGGGTGTCACAGTGGGGACACGCGGGTTTGCAGGAGCCCCCGCCCCCCTGAGCACCCGCTGTGCAGTGACTGGACCCGTGCTTGGTGGGCTGGGCGTCCTTGTCACTAGAAGCTGTCACCTGTTTGAGCTGGGGAGTTCTTGTGGAGGAGGCACCAGGCGGCCTGGAAGGCTCCTCTGGGTCTGAGATCCCCTCCATGGGGTCTGAGAGAGTCAAAGGGACCAGGGAGGAGGAGGGAGGAGCGCGCTGAGCAGAGGGTGGGAGAGGAAGTGGGCGACGGACACGCACTACACACGCGTGTTCACACACGTGTCCACACACATGCGTGAAGACACCCACAGACCAGCAAGGCACTGCAGATCGGTGTAGCCCCCCCAACCCCTCGGAGGCTTCCCTCGGGGAGGGCTGTGAGCACGAGGGCACCCAGCCTCTGCCGTGGGAGGATGCAGTCGAGAATCGTGAGCCTTTCTCCGCTTCTGTCGCCCACACACTCCAGCCCACCCCCAGCGCTCAATGCCTGCCAGGCGGGGAGAGTGGGCGGGTGACGGGGGATGCGCTGCCAGCTGCTCCCCAGGGGCCCCGTGAGGCGTGGTGCACAGCCCGCACCCACCCACCTTCGCCCGAGGGGCGGCGCAGCACCGAGGGAAGGGACCCACCCACCACATCCCCCTTGGGGTGGGGTCTCCCCTTGCAGCCAGGGAATCGGGCTTTCCGGAGCTCCGAACCTTCCTTCCTGAAGCCTCAGCCCCCTGTGGGAGATGGCCATGGGGACAGGGCTGAGGTGGAGGGTGGGCAGACATGGGGCCATGGGAGCTGAGACCCCCGCTCTCACCACGAGCCCAGTGCCCTGGCTGGACGGGCCGGGCCAACCTACTCTGTGCAGGCTGTCTGGGCTCTGGGTCCCAGAGCCGTGCCGAAGCAGACCCCCTCGCCGCCAGCCTGCCCCCTACCCTGGTCCTGCGCGGGGTCCTCCTCCCCTCCCATGGCTCCCACCTCCCTCCTCTCGCTAGCTTGGCCAGGCTTGGTCCAGAACAGGTGCGTCCCTGGGCTCACGGTGCCCTTGCCTTTGTCGTCTGTCTCCTCGACACCCCTCAGTGGCTCTTCTCTGTTTCTCCCACCTCGTCCTCCCCCGCCTGAAATAGCTTCTCCCAGGCCACTCCCTGCCAACGCCATCCCAGCGGCTTCTTGCTGCTGGCCACTTCCCACCCCCAGGAGTGAAGGGCGCTGCTCGGAGGGGCCCCAGTGGCAGTGACCAGCAGCATCGCCACCCTTCCCGACGCCCAGTGCTCTGCGCCGTCTCCACCCCAAAGCTGCGCCTCCTCCTCCGCCTCTGCGGGCTGGCCTGCCCTGTCTCATTACTGTCCTCCTGGATTCAGGCTTCTGTGCCCCAGCCCTCAACACGTGCTCTGGGGTCTGATTGTTGCAGAACCTTCTAGTGATTTCTTGCAAGTTCCTTCTGGCCCAGGGTAGCCCCGGCTCCTCCTGCCGTAGGAGCAGCAGGTCGGTGTCTTCTTCCCAGTCCCCCGTGAGTCCCTCGCCCGCTGACTCTGGCTGGACCTGCCCTTTCCTCCTGGCCTGTCCCCAGGGCCTGCTGGAGTCGCACCTGCCTTCAGGGGCTGGCTCCAGGCCCCACTAGCTTTGCTTCTCTGCCGCATCCTCCTGGCACCTTGCCCGCACCCCGTGCTCTTGCCCGCCTCACCCCCATCTGACTGCAAGGCACTGGGGGGCAAAAAGCAGGTCCTGTTTTGTCACCTCGTTGCCTCGGCAAAGCACTTTGTGCAGAGTAGGTGCCAAACAGGTGTGGCCTGATCGGAGCCCGGCGGCGGGACAGCCTCCGCTCTGACAGCTGCGGAAGGAGGCGGAGCCACCCGGGGGCCGCATACTCTGTGGAGCTGCTTTGGGCAGCTGCTGGACCCTCGCTGGAGCTCGCCAGGTTGTCACCAGTTTCCGACCCTCGTAACTGACGTGGTGACGCCTGTTTCTGTGGGAGGACCTCTGCTGGGATTACTCCTCTGTGCGGCGGGGTGGGCTGTGAGCAGGATCAAGGGGCGAGGACCTGAGCCTGGCGGGCAGCCGGCAGGGCTGGGAGGGAGCTGACCAGCCGGCAGCTCGTCTGTGTGCCCTGTGGGCTGCAGAGCGACAAGGAAACAGACACTGGTGTGCTGCTCCTGCGCAGGCAGCGACCTCAGCACTCCATGAGCACCGGCCGCTCGGTCCTCTTCCCAAGCCTCCTGGTGTGACAGATCTGCAGGGGCGGAGCCAGGACCACCCCACGCCATTGGTCTGTGCTCTCTGCCACGGGCCGCACTGCAGGGCTCAGGCGGTGTTTGGAAAAAAGTCCCTGCCGGGCTTCAGAGGTGGCACCGGATGCTGAGCCTGCAGGGGTGCGGGCAGCCGGGGCAGGGGCCCAGCACCCTGAGCAGAGGTCTGCGTCTTGTCCTAACCTGGCCACATTTCACCTGGCTGCACGTTTTCGGGAGGAGAGCTCACCAGGGGAGCAAGCGCCAAATCCCTCCCCGGCGGCGGTGGCAGCGGACAGGCAGAGTCTGCCTGCCACCGTGGCTGTGAGCTCTGGGCAAATGACTGGACTTCTCTGAGCCTCAGTTTTCTCCTGTGTACAACAGGGAGAGCACGTGTAGGAGGCTCAGCCCAGACTGCGACCTGCGGCGAGAGGCCCAGGGACGCTGCCGTCCCTGACTGTCAGGGCGACCAGTGCCTGGTAAAGACAAAGCTTCTACCTGGCAAAACCTTGTACACAAAGACAAAAGGGAAACAACAAATAGGGAAACATTTGCAAATCGTCACAGACCAGGAGCTAACTTCCCTAATATAAATAAGGTGCCTACAAATTGGTAAGTAAAACAGGCACGGGACAGGAACAGAGCGTTCACGGAAAACGCAATGCAAATGATCTCAAACTCTTGAAAGGATGCTCCAGCTCACTCTGAAACGGATAAGCAAACTTAGCAGCTGCCCTGAGACAGCCTTCTCTTCTCTCAACTAGGCAGAATCCCGCGGGTTCGCGGGACCCTGGGGAAAGCGACCCTCCTGGTGCCCTGCGCCACACAGGCCGGTGCAGCCCGAGGAGGCAGCTTGGCAAATCCACCCAGACTGCGCGTGCGTCTGCTCCAACCACCGTCCCACTTTCAGGGACGTGTCCTTCAGAAACACTTGCCTCTGAACAACCTCACGCACAAAGTCATGTGCTGCTGTGTTGTTTTTAGCACCAAAAACTGAAAAGGTCTCAGCGTCCATCCAAGGGGACGATGATGAGCAGAATGACGCGCAGCCTGAGACAGCACGGAGCTCTGTGTGCGGACGTGGCATTGCCCACCAGGTGCACAGGGAAGTGAAAGCAGCCGTTACAGGGCAGCGTGTGAGAAAGTGGGGTTGGGTGGGGTCACACAGGCACCCCTGACATCCAAATGCAAGCGATCTGACCACAGGGGACAGGCCGATTGGACACTTCTGTGAGATGTGGTCCGAGTAAGATCATCCTCCTCACATCCGGGTGAGAACCCCAAGGCCCAGGCAGGTGAGTGACCGCAGAGTCCCAGGGTGCCGGCGTGGCCCCAAGCCCGGCTCCTTCCAGCCCCGTGCAGTGTCACCTCCTCCCGGAGCCCTCCTCGCCCACAGCCTGTGGTCGACTGCTCCCTGTCCGCGTGCCTGCTGGGACTCCGCACTGGGCCGAGTGACCCCACTCCCTGGGCTGCTGTCGGGGCAGAGGACCCACAGAGCTCTCAGGAAGGGCTCACTTGAGACCCCTGGCTGCTCACGTGGGCAGGGGAGCCCTCCCTCTGGAGGGTGCCAGGATCAGCACTGCCCGAGGTGTCCAGACTGGGTCCTCCGCGAGGGCCTGGCATGGCGGGGCCTGGGAACTTCCTGGGCTTGGACAGAGGGAGCCTCTTACCTGTCGCTCAGGTCTGTGTGGCTCCATGAGCTTCACCACCTGTCCCTGCTGCACCAGGATGACCTGGGAGTCCCCCAGCCAGGCGACATGTAGGGTTGTTCCCGCGATGAGCGCACACACGCCTGTGGTGCCGCTCTGCAGCCGCTGTGGGGAGAGAGGGCCCATGCGGTGTGAGGTGGGGCTGGGCGCCCCCCGCGGGCACACACCGTCCAGACCGAACAACCTCAGCAACGAAAGCGACTGAGCCTCTGAGCCGTGCAACAGCAAGAAGACTCTCGTAACGACTGCGCCACATGAAAGGAGGGCACGTCCCACAGCGTCCCGCTCATATCGGACTCTGGAAAATGCGAACTCGTCTGTGGTGTCCGAAGGCAGGTGAGTGGCTGTCTGGGGAGCGGGCAGGGAAGGGCAGGAGGGCAAAGGCCGGCCAAGGGCAGATGGAGCTTCTGGAGGCGATGAACGTGTCGGTCACTGCGGTGAGGGGGTCACAGTGCACATACTGTGTAAGCCCAAACGCCAGATCACACACTTGAAGTGTGCACAGCCTACTCCATGTCAGCTGTTTAAGGAAAACAATGCATTGAGCACCTGCATCAGAGAATCCTTTCCCTACTCCGAGAGGCAGGTCACCTCCCGGGCTGTCAGCCTTTCGCCGGGCTCCCCTGTGCAGTCAGGGACACTGCGTGGTTTCAGTTGAGGTGCAAAGTCTGGTTCTGCCGGTTTCCATTAAGGTCTGTGCTCAGGGCGTGTGACGATGGCGCACGTCTCCCCACTGGGGCAGTTAGAGCCTCAGTTTCTCAATGTCCAAAATGGGCACAATATTAATCTCCACCTCACAGGGCTACCAGGAAGACCCCAGGAAATTCTGCAGGTGGGTTCAGAGGGGAAGCTCACAGGGGAAGGGGCTGTTGTGTCTGTGTTCTTTCTCCTTTCAGAGACAAAGGCCTCGATCTACACGTGGCTATAAACCTTGAGGAAAGAAATGTCCCCCGCAGACACAGTGGCCTGCTGGGACCCCGCCTGTAAGAGCAAGGGGAAGTGGGCGGTGTACGGATCATGTTTCCACTTCCTGAACTTTATGATGCTTCCACACCCCCCGGGGCCTTGCTGATGTGGAGAGACTGCCCTCCCAGGGCTGGTGAACTCCTAGAGGTTGGGCGGGGGGGACAGGGAAGGCTCCAGCCAAGCTTCCCCCTCCCCTCTCACTCCTGCCTGACCCTGGAGCTTCACTGGTGGCCCTGCGTGGCATGGCATGACACGCCCCTCCCCTTTGGAACTGTAAGTAATAAACTCTTCTTTCAAGGCACTGGCCTCTGTGTCTGTCACTTTGCCATACCTGATTAAAACAAAATCCTGGGAACGTTTTAAAACAGGATGTCCTTCCCCACACGGCCCGCAGACCCTCTGCGGCGGGGTAGGTCCCTGTGACCGAGGGGCCCAGCGTGCAGGATCGGGACAGGCTTTGTGCTACTTCTGTTCCCACGAGAATGAGCCCCCCTCACTATGAGAAGGAAATGATGTGATCTCCAGCAGTGTCCAGTGAGGACCTTCTGGCAGCAACGACCACTTGGGTTTCCCTCCCTCGGCAGAGGCTGGGACTCTCCACCGGCCTCCAAACTGCACCCGAGGCCCGGCTGTTGGTTCTCACCTCTCGCTTGGCTTTCCTGAGAAACATCTGGTCGGTGAGCCGGAAGGCTTCCCCGAGGGCTCCCTCAGGGTCTGTGGGCAGCTCCGGCTGGCGGGCAGCGTTGGCGTGCACGTGGACAGCAGCATACCTCGCGGCGTCCACCCCTCCGTGACCGTCAAACACAGCAAAGTAGGCGCGGTCCACAGGGTCCTGCAGGGAAGGCAGTGGGAGTCACAGACCTGCTCACCTAGTACCAGCCACTCCTGCGTGGGGTGGGGCCCAGGCGCTGGGCAAGGAGGGGTCTGGAAGAATCGGCAGAGCCTTCGTCCGCAGCGGGGCAGCCTGGCGCCTGCACTGTGAGCGGGGAGACTTGGAAGAGGGTGGCCCTTGGGAGCCCTCAGTTATCACCACCACAAAACGAGGGGAGGTGCCCCAGGTGGCTCCTAGTGCCAGAGGCCGAGCAGAGCTCTGCAATCCTGGGCTTGGGGAGAACTCGGTGCTGGGATGGTGAACCGGGCCTCCCTGAACCCCCTGGGAAGGGCTTTGAGAGCTGCCTGCACCTCAGCCTTGAGATGGCAGCTGACGAGTGTCTCTCTGGCCTGGGCTTTAGCGGGCAGCTATCCTTGGCACCTGGGGGCCCCCAGTCCCTGCTCCGGCCCTCTGAAAGCTGTCCCCAGGGCCCTGCAGGGGGAACACTCACGGACAAGCCGAAGAGCTGGTTGAAGGCAGGAAGGGCCACGTGCCGGTCCTCCATCTTGCGGCGAGTGTTCCGGATGGCGTGGATGGACACCAGCCATTGTCGCTGCGAGGTCCCGGCAGTAGGCGGCACTTGCTTCTGCCACTGGCTGGCGACTTCCCAGAGCAGGTTAAAGAAACTCCGTGCCAGGCCTTGGGCATCCAGCACTGATGGGCACGATGGAGGGAGGGTCAGGGCAGTGGCCACCCAGCCAGCTGAGGCTCCCGCTGCCCTGTCCCTGCTGTCCAGGCAGCCCCAGCTCTCCAGGCAGCCCCCACCACCAGCCAGCACGGGCGCCGCCAGCAGTCCCCTCCACGCGCATTCTGAGCCCCAACCTAACAAGCTACGCATGGCAGAGTCTGTCATCACAATTAGGAATGTCTGGTTTGGCAATATGTCCCGGAAGGCACCCGCCCCACGGTGGAGCAACTCCACTCATGGGAACCCACCCTAAGGAATCATCGAAAATAAAAAAATACTTTCAGGACAAAGCATAGAATCATTTGAAATTGCCCATTAATTAGGAACAATCTATGTCCAATGACAGAGGAATGAGAAGTAAGTTATGGCCTATTCCCTTGATGATGAATTAAGCTGCTATTAAAAATGATTTTCACAACTAAACATGCAACTACCATACGACCCAGTAATTGCATTCCTAGGCACTTATCCCAGAAAAATGAAGACTACGATCACACAAAAACTTGTACATGTTCACAGCAGCTTTATCTATAATAGCCACAACCTGGACTCAGCCCAGACGTCCTTCAACGTGTGAATGACTCAACAAACTGTGGTTGCCAAGTACCTTGGAACACTACTCAGCAAAGCAAGGAATGAACTCCAACCTGGTTTCAGCTCCAGAGAATTATTCGGGTGAAAAAAGCCAATCTCCCAAAGTCACACGTTTATAAGCATTCTTTGTGGAGTTTTTTGTTTGTTTTTGTTTTTTTAGAGATGGGGTCTCACTCTGTCACCCACACTGGAGTGCAGTGGCGTCATCATAGCTCACAGCAACCTCAAACTCCTGGGCTCAAGCAGTTTTCCCACCTCAGTCTCCCAAGTAGCGGAGACTACAGGTGTGTGCCACCACGACAACCTAATTTTTAAAAATTTTTTTGTAGAGATGGGGTCCCCCTATGTTGCTCAGGCTGGTCTTGAACTCTCAGCCTCAGACAATCCATCTGCCTTGGCCTCCCAAAGTGCTAGGATTACAAGTGTGAGCCACGACGTCAGCTTGCTTTATTGAAATATCAAAATTCTAGAAATGGAGATGAGTGTTTGCCAGCAGTTAGGGAAAGGGGATGTGGGTGGGGGTGGCATCAGGGTGGCCATGAAAGGGTAACGTGAGGGATCTCTGTTGATGGAGACAGAGCAGAGATTGAACTGTTCTATATTTTGACTACGTTAAGACCCTGGTTGTGATATTTTATTATAGTTTTACAAAATGTTACCACGGGAAAAAACTGGGTAAAAGTGTACATGGATCTCTTCAGCTTTCCTTTTTTTTTTTCTGAGACAGGGTCTCTCTCTTTTGCCTAGGCTGGAGTGCAGTGGTGTCATCATAGCTCGCAGCAACCTCAAACTCCTGGGCTCAAGAGATCCTCCTGCCTCAGCCTCCCCAGTAGCTGGGACTATAGACACGCCACTGTGCCTGGGTAATTTTTCTATTTTTTGTCTCACTCTTGCTCAGGCTGGTCTTGAACTCCTGGGCTTAAGCGATTCTCCCACCTCGCCTCCCAGAGTGCGGGGATTACAGGCGCGAGCCACCGCGCCTGGCCTCTTCACCTTATTTCTTACAACTGTGTGTGCACCTATGACTATCTCAATAACAAAAGTCTAATTAAAAAAAACAAAAAGGTAAGACAAAGATGGACTTTTGCCAAGTTTTCAAGCATGTAAAATGCTTACATCATGATAGTAAGTGCAAACAGAAGGACGGAAAGTTACATATACAGTTTAATCACAAGCAGGTAAAAAACCACTTGGGCCCAGAGTGGGTAAAAGGCAGGAACAGCACGCGACCAAAATGTCAGCAGTGGGGTCTGTGGGTGGCAGTTCCACGGGCGACGTGTTCCCTCGGTGCACTTTTTTTTTTTTTTTTT
>RJWJ010004708.1:0-26425 GCA_004363605.1 Indri indri | reverse complement strand
CGCCCGGCCCCCTCGGTGCACTTTTTAATACTTTCCCAGGTTCCATTACAAGCGTCAGCCCCGTGTGATGGCTTTAATGTCCGTAAGTTCTTTCATACGTCTCCTTCCGAGACGTGGCGCCCGATGCCCTCCCTGTGAGCGTGGGACTTAGTGAGCTGCTGCTGCTGAACAGGACAGCGTGGAAGTGACCACGTGCGGCTTCAGACACTGCACGGTGAAAAGGGCGGAGGCTTCCCCGTGTCCTCGCTCTGTCTCATCGCTCGATCTGAGGGAGGGCGGCGCCATGGGGTGAGGATGCTCAGGCGGCCCCGTGAAGAGTCCACCTGGGAAGGAACTGACACCTCCCGCCACGAGCCGTGTCCGCAGCCCTCGGAAGAGGCTCCTCCAGCAAGCTGGCGCCAGGTGGGCACAACTTTGCGTGAGGCCCTGGGCCAGAACCACCCAGCTAAGCTCCCCCCAGCTTCCAGACCCACAGAGACTGTGGGAGAATGAGTGTCTGTTGTCTCAAGCCACTATGTTTTGGGGCAATTTGTTACGTCGCAACAGATACACCCTGAATCCGATGGAAGGCCAGCTTCTGAAGGAAAGATCAACAAGGAGCAGGTCCAGAGGAGCTGCAGGGACTGTCACCTGCATGCACAGAGCCCTCCTGGGACTCCTGCCGGTCCAGGTGTGTGTGGCATGCACAGGTGCGGCAGGGCCAGTCACCTGAGGGGCTCAGGGTCAAGTAATTGAAAACAGGGCAGAACCCAAGTGTCGAGGGCCACACCCGAAGGACACGGGGAATTGAGCCGCTGGTGGCGGCTGTGGAGAAAAGCAGCCCGGCCGAGGCTGGAGGGGACACCACCTAGGAAGAGCCATGAGCCCGAGGGTCTGTGTGCACAGGAGGCCACAGGAAGACAGCCACAGGGAATCCGCGACGCACGGTGGGGTGGGGGTGTCTAGAGCTGGCTGCTGCCACCACACCCAGCACGAGGGCCCCTTCGAGAACTCGGCAAGAACCTGGGGCCTGGCAGGCCAGACTGCAGGGCCTGAGAACGGATGCCGGTGAATCCAGCTCAGGGGAGGCAGCTCCACGTGCGTCCGACCCACGCGTTTGTTTTACGCCAGTACGTTTTGGGGAAATTTGTTATGTAGCAACACACACAGCCCGCCAACCAGCGGGAGACTCCCAGTCCTCATGGTGCCACCTCTCCTGCCCTCCTCTTCCTCTCCTCTGTGGACAGCTGTGCCACAGGCTCCGCTCTGCTCCCTCTGGAGACCTTGGGCTCCCGGCACTTAGCAGGCCTGAGACTGGCAGGGAGGTGCCCGGGCTGCTGCCGCCACTCACGTTCTTGCCTCAGGCCGCGTTGCCGCTGCCCCATCAACCTGCTTAAACTTGACTCTGCCCAGGCACGGCCCACAGACGCCCGAGGCCAAGACTGCAGCCCTGGTGCCCACGGGAACTGCTCCTGGAGTTTTGTCCCGATCACTATCACCAAGGATGGGTTGGCTGGTAGCACAGGAGGTTTCAGCCACATCTCTGCCCTGCGGTGGTGACTCTTACCGTTCCCAGCCTTGCCCTGACACAGCGTCCACAGACTTGACCGTGTCGAGATGACAGACTTGACTATGTTGATGGGGAGGGTGTGATCAGGCCACTAGCCCAGGCCCGCATGGGAGGGGCTCGATGACAAAGGACAGAAGGCAGAGCAGGGGGCAGGTTCACGCCCGGCTGGTACCAGCCGCGGCAGTTCTCCTTCCCACCAGCAGGTGACACTGGATGGGCAGAGAAGCCAGCGGGCTGGGTGGGGCAGGGCGGTGGGGGTGCTCGCTTTGTGTGGCTGCAGAGCCACAGCCCAGGAACAGCAGCTGCCACCGGCTGGACGCCTGCTGCCTCTGCGGAGAACAATGGTTGCCTGTCACCGCAGCCGGCTGTCCCCCAGGCTGTGTTCCCGGGGTGGCTGGGTGGGCGGGGAGCCAGGGAGAAGGTCAGGGGGCCAGGGCAAGGAGGAGAACGGCCTGGCACCTGCTGGCGCCATGGGCTTTGCTCCTCACTTTCCCTCACCGCACACGCCGCACCAATGCTGAGTTCAGAGTAAAACGGCCAGAAACGAACATCAAGGGAAAGAACCCACTGACCGCGTGGCCGGGGTGCCTGTCGGGGGATTTCGACCGGGCGCTCCTACCCTCAAGTTCCCCCCTCGCCCTGCAGCCGGCGACTCTCACTCCCTGGACTTGTGGTCCAACACAAACCAACACTTTGGCGAAACACAATAAAAAGGAATCATCAGTAAAATGAAAGCAAGTCACGCCCTGCTGTTTTATCATTAGATTCTCTGTCAAAGGGTTCTTCCAGCCTCTCAACGTTCCCTCCCCAGCTCTGGGTCCCTCCGGCCAGGAGGAGGGCGACAGAGGAGAGGCCACTGGTGCCCGCCCACGGGGCTCACGGAGCGTCTCCACACAACAGGGTCCTGACTCGGGTCAGTGGAGGCAGGGGGTCTGAGCGCTGATGTTTTCTCCCATCTGGACGACAATGCCATGCCGTGAACCCACCGATGCGCCAGCCTGCTGACTCAGACCTGGCCCGCCCGGGCGCAGTGAGCGAGGTGGAATGGCAATGCATTTGAACTTGGCCGCCCGACGGAGTGAGCCTTTCTGGTTTCCTCACGTGTAAAACAGGGCAAGCAGCCTTCGCTTCCTGGGCTGCTCTGAAACCTCAGTGCGAGTGGAGGCAGGAGGGTGCCTGCGACCCCAGACCTGTCTCACGTGCTGCTGTGTCCCACACTCTCTGCACCTTGATTCTGCCACCTGTCCTTTGCCAGTGCCCCGGGGCCCACCCCTCTGCGGCCCCGTCAATGTGCTCCCCACAACAACATCACCCTGTGCCACCTGCTAAGCAGTCCTGGGGCCACCTCAGAGGAAAGAGAACTCACGGGTCACAGAGGCCTCCTCCTCCTCCTCTTCTTCTTCCTCCTCCTCCTCCTCCTCCGCCTGCCTGGGCAACTTCCTAAATTCCGAAAGGTCCATCTGTAGCAGCTGGGAAACTGCCGCGTGGGCCAAGGATGCAGCGAGAGGTGGCGGAGCGTTCCTAGGGATGAGAGAGGAGAAGTGAGGCCGGGGCCTTCCCTGCAGGAGCCAGGCCCAGCACCCAGCCCACACGCTGCGGGGCCGCATGGGCAGGGCAGCCTCTGTCCTCAGGGAGCTGGGACTGGACGCTCACACACACACCGAGGCAGACATGCAACACCATCCACCGGGGCCTGACTGGGGGTGGTGGGCAGGGGCTGTCCCAGAGATGTGAGAACTGCCTCCTCAGCCTCAGTGGCTGAGCAACCTGCCTGGTAGCCAGGCTGATGCCGGCTCCTGGTCCATGTGCCCCAGGGCGAGGAGCAGGGGGGGTCATCCAAGCCAGCTGGGGACCCCCGAGGGTTGGGGGGTATGTTACGGGTTGAACTGTGTCCCCCGCAAAATTCATATGCTTAAGTGCTAACAACCAGAACCTCAGAATGGGCCCCTATTGGAAACAGGATCATGGCAGATAAAATGAGTTAAGATGAGGTCATATTGGAGTGGGGTGGGCCCCTTCTCATATGATTGGAGTCTTTATAAAAAAGTGGAAATTTGGACACAGACACACACACAAGGAGAATGCCGTGTGAACATGAGGCAGAGACCCTGGGAGAGCCTAAAAGCCAAGGGAGGCCAAGCAAAGATGGCCCCAAACCACCAGAAAGAACCAGGCCTGCCAACGCCCTGATCTCAGACTTCTTGTCTCCAAAACTGTAGGACGACAGGTTTCCGTTGGTTAAGTGGCCCAGTCATTCATATGGCGTCCCCAGGAAACTGATCCCGGAGCCTGAGCCCCGTGGGCGCGTGTGGCAGAGGGAGCCGTGGTGCACAGCCCCAGGGTCCCCGGGCAGATGGGCTGTGGGGGCGCTGGGGGCAGAGGGCTGCGGGCTGGGTGGGCCAGCTGTGTGGCAACAGGGGGCCACTGACTGTGGTCTGTTTTGAAGAGGGACGTGGCAAGACGGGATCTTTGACCCTGGTGTAGAGGGTGGGCTGAAGGGTGGGGCTGGCGGAGGTGGTGACAACTGTGCCAGGGAGAGAGGTGGAGGCCCGAGCTGGGCAGGGTCGTGGTGACACGCAGGACAGGACAGAGGAGGGACACGGTGGGGAGGGGCATCAGGGGCAGGGTGGAGGGAGGCCCAGGGACAGTGTCAATGTTTCTGTTTTATGCAACTGAGGGGACAGTGGTGCAATTAATTACCTCAGCGGGGACAGAGCCAGGCAGGACAGGGGATGGCGATGGGTTCCGTGTCCAGGGCGAGCCTCAGGTTCCTCAGAGGCTGAGCAGCCTGGGGGGCCGTGGCGTGTGGTCTGGGTGGGAGATGTGGCTGCAGAATGAGGGCGGAGGGGGACTGGGACCCACAGGAACTCGCCTGCCTGGGAAGAGGGCCAGGGAGCAGCTGAGAAGTGGGGACGACCCCAAGGGTGGCCTCCTGGGGGCCACGGAGGAACAGTTCTGAGAAGCGAGTATGTCAGAGAACAGAGCTGAGGAGTGGAGGCGGCGTGGGTGGGGTGTAGAGGGCGGTCACCATAGGCCCAAAGCACACGGCGGGGAGGAAATGCCAGCCCTGAGGCGGGGCCTTTGGCAGGCGGGTGGTGCGGAAGGAAGCTGAGGGCCAGGTTGGGGGGAGTTTGGGGATGGAGACACTGAAGCCAGCTGTGGCCGAGGAGAGCAGTGGGGAGAACTGCCAGGTGGCCGTGCACCTCTCCACGCCCATCCCCAGCCCTCCAGACCTGGCTCAAACACCACGTCTGCGGGAAGCCTGGGTGGAAGGGGTCACCCCTCCTAGTGCCCGTACAGCCTCTGGGGTGCATCCTGACCCCGGAACCTGCAGCTCCACCCAGCAGGGGCCCCCGGAAGCCGGGTGACATGCATTTACCCTGTGTGCCCATCCCAGGGCGTGGGGGGCAGCCTGGGGGCAGCCAGGTGATTCTTTGCTGGGCTGACACTCTCAGTTTTAACTGGAGGGCGAGGACCTTCCAACGGCCCAGGTGACAGGTCATGTCCTGCGGGGCTGGGCATCCCAGGTGTCTCCCAATGGTCTTAGGAATCTACTGGGACGAATTCCTGATATTTTAAAACGAGAGGGTGACTCAGGGGAGAAGCCTCTGAAACTGCCTTTGAAAAACAACCAGCCAAGACAGGAGAAATGAGTTCCTCTGCTATTTGGGGCTTTCCTGCCAACTGCTGGCTTTTCCTTTTTCACAGCAGGAGAAGGGATGTGTTTCCCCTCTGTCCCGGTGAGGTCATGTTTCGGCTTCCTGCCCACCGGCCACTGCTGCTGGGGGCAGGGAAGTGGCTTCGGGCTGTGGGGACCCAGACAATGCCTGGCCATGGGCCACCAGCATCCCCTTCCTGGACACAACTGCCACCTCATCCATGGGCCCCACCCGTGGACACGCTCTGGAAGCCCTCAGTCCTGAGTCACTGCACCATCAGAGTCAGCCCTAATCCTGGTGCCTGCAGGGTGGGGCTCTGAAACACGGAGAGAAGATGCTCCAGGGAGTGGCTGAGGTTTGCGCGAGGCCCAGGTACACGAGAAACGAGAAATGCTACTCCTGCCGGCCTAGGGGGTTAACAGGAGTTTACAGCCCAGTGGCAGAGATGAAAACACGCTTATTAAATAAATGATCACAGGTGAGTAAGGCATGCACTGCTCGAGGACCCGAAGATCTGACACAGAGATGTAACAGCAAGGGGGAGACAGAACATCCACAGAGCCCACTGGGGGCCGGGGGACCTGACTCTGGACAGTCTCAGACAGGATGCCGCTCAGAATCTGCAAAGGGGCCCACAGACCAGTGTACTCGGGGCTCTTCATACCCAAGGGCCCAAACTTGGGCTGTGGGGATGGGGAACAGAGTGCGGAGGTGGCGCGTGACAGCGTGGGGGGTGTGTGTGTGCGCGCGCGTGCACGTGTGAACAGGTGGATGTGGTACAGACAATGTATGAGGTTTAGGCCCCAAGTGATGACCACACATATGAACAACCATGTCTGTATGTGAAAGAAAATGCTAGAAATGAACAAAAATAAAATAAATCCATTAAGATGGCTGGGAAACATAAGACCTTAAAGTGCTCCAATTTATCACACATTTGTGGAGTGTTAAGGTGGGTTCCAGGGCTAAGGAGGCCCGCAGGGAGCTGGTATCACCCAGCCTCAGCCCCTCCCCACTCGCACCCATCACCGACCACCAATGGCCAACAGGCTTCTGGTTACGAGGGGGCGCAGGGACTTGTCTGAGCAGGGTCTGCTCACTTGCCCGCGTTTGGGCCGAGGCGCACCAGCCCTCCTGGGCCTGGCTTTCCTCCCTGCCGCTTGAGCCCACACGGCAGTGATGGGCCCTGGTCATCCCCACGGAAGGCCTGACCTGGCTGGCTTCAGGATCTCGCTCCACCGCACCCCTGCTGCCCAGTGAGTGCCGCCTGCTCCTCTCGGGGAAGCAGAACCCCAGGGCCTCCCTCACCCTCACGCATGCGGGACCCCCAACAGGGTGCTCTGCTCCACCCTCAGGAGCCAGTTCGCTTTACGTCACCTGTCTTTATTTTTTCACTTTTTTAGAGATATGGTCTTACTCTGTTGCCCAGGCTGGAGAGCAGTGGTGTCATCATAGCTCACTGCAGACTCGAACTCCTGGGCTCAAGCGATCCTCCTGCCTCAACCTCCCAAAACCCTGGGATTACAGGTGTGAGCCACCACGCCCAGTCCCACTTGTCTTTAAAACGCTTCCTCACAACAAGGCAACAATACCCTTTGCACTTGCCACGCCCAGGTGGTCATGGCCCTGGAACACCATTTCCTCCTGAGCTCCATGGGAGACACCACGTGGATATGGCCCTGGAATACCCACTGCCCAGGCTCACACTGCGCAGGGTGAGTTGCCTCTACTGGGGCCTCAGGGTCCTGGCAAACAGGCCATCACAGGACGTGCAGAGATGAAGCTGATCTGCGGCACAAGAAGCTCGAGCTCAGGGGACATGAAGATGGAGCCTCTGCTGGGGGAAGCCACGGCCGAGGGCATGTCAGGCTTCAGGGGATGTGCAGACACCCCAAGGACAATGCTGGGATTAGGGGCCCTGGGCATGGCTGGGGGCTGGGTTCGGAGGGATGCAGAGTGGCCTGCCAGCCCTCTCACCCCTGTGCCAGACAGAGCAACCTGACCCTAAGACCTGGCAGCTGTCTGAGCAGAGAGGGCCAGAGAAGAGACCTTGTCTTTCACTGCCTTCATGGGATAAACACTTCCAGAATGGAGGAATAAATGAAGGGAGGAGGGCCACAAGGCCCAGCCAGAGTCTTTCAACGAGGGGACTTTGGAGGTCAGCCTAGGAGACAGCCATGCAGTCTGCTTGCACACAACCACTCTATCTGCCCCAAAATCTGCTAAGCTGGTTGTATCACCTCTCTGTACCTCCGCTTCCTTCCCCTGTATGACGGGGACAGCTCCAGCTACCTCTCAGGTCATGGTGGCCAGGGTCTAGGTAGCACTGCCCTGACCGTGAGGCCTTGGTCCAGTCTCAACCCACTGACCTCTGCCTTGGTCCGTCCCATGGAACAGAGAGAGGACCTACCACTTAGCATCTGTCATATGTTAAATTGTGTCCCCACAGATACGCTGAAGTCCCAACCCCCAGTGGCTCAGAATGTGACCTTATCTGGAATTAGAGTCCTTGTGAATGTAACTAGTTGGGTTAAGATGACGTCACACTGTGGGAGGGCTTAGTCCAGTGTGGCCGGTGTCCTTATGTGAGTAGGAGCGACGCGGACACGGGCGGGGAGGGAGGCCTGAAGGAGCAGACGCACGGCGAGAGGCCGTGGGAGACCAAGGCGAGATCGGAGGGAAGGGTCCACGAGTCAAGGCCTGCCAGGAAGTCGGCACTAGATGCTAACAGGAAGGCCCGGAACGGAGTCTCTCCCATTTGCTTTAAAAGAGCAAGGCCCCACCGCCACCCTGATCTTCGACTTTGGGCTTCCAGAGCTGTGAGAGAACAAATTTCTGCAGTTTTAAGTTACAGCAGCCCCAGGAAAGCCACACGACGGCACCGTCACGGGGACTGAGGTGGGGCTGGACGTGCGCAGTGAGCGGCAGCCGCGATGAGGTCTGTACCGGCAGACACGCTGCGCCCCTCGCTCCCGCCCCCTCCCGGGGCGCGCAGGCCTACCTGCTGCCCAGGAAGCCCATCGCCAGCTCCACCAGCTCGGCCTCCACCTCTTCCTGGCTGAGCACAGTCCCCGGGGCCTTCCACGGCATGGGGCTTTCCGGGCTCAGCGGGGCTGGGAAGTCTCGCAGGAGTGCGTCCAGGAAGCCCTGGGTCCCCTCTGCGCCACAGGCCATCTGGCTGCTCTTCTGTGGGGCTCCAGAGGCCATTCGCAGAGCATCCCGGGGGCTCACAGCTGGATGAGGGTCCCGTCAGTCTTCGCTCTGGGGAGAGATGTCAGTCAGCGGAAAAAGGGGCCGACGGGCGCGGCAGTGCGGGAGCAAGTGTCCTGATCTGACTCCCCGCCCCAAGTGCCACGCCAAGCCCTGGGCCTCATGGTTGAGAGGGCACAAGTCAGTGGAGTGACAACCCCGGCCGCTGTCATGACCAGGGTTCAAGGGGGGAATGTGGGCACCCAGAGATGTGGCCTCAGGAGATGGCACCAGGACCAGAGGCTGTGTGCACGTCTTGAAGGAAAGGTGACAGAGAAGGAAGACGTGTTCCTGGCAGAGGGTGGCCGGTGTGGCCAGAGGCGGGCAGGACAGGGACGCTGGGGCCAGGCACTGAGGCAGGTGAAGAGGCCCCACCTGGTCTCGGGCCCTGGGCAGCCAGGAGGGCTGAGGTGACGGGGTGATGCCACCACGTTTGTGAGTCTGGATGTGGTGATCAGATGGGAGGAGGGACCTGTCCAGGCTACAGCGGCGGCCTGGGGCAGGGAAGAGAAGGGCCGACGTGCAGAAGGGGCTGGTCCACAGCTGTCTGGGAGAGACCAGAGGGTGGGCAGGAAGGGCTCCCCAGAGGCCAGCCCGGGACACACAGGAGCTGCTCGGGGATGGGGTCAGGCCTCTTAAGTGCTCTCTAATAGGAAGAGCGAGTTACGTGCTTACAACGGCTCAGGCCCGCTCAGCCCTGGCTGGAAGGAAGTGCTGTGGACGGTCCCGAGCCGCTAACCCTACAGGGGCTGGCGTGGGGGGGGCACACGGGCTTTTCTTCCCTGAGTCCTTAGAAATGCCAAAGGCTCACTAGCTGCCAGGCCCCCACGTGTTGCCCCTGATAGCCCGGGTGCCAGGATGAGCCCTCCATTTCACAGATGAGAACACTGAGCTTGGAGAGGGGCAGCCCCTCACCCGTGGTCTCAGGATGGAAGACAGGGCCCAGGAGGGATTCGGAACCCCAAGCCTGTCATCACCCACCCTGTTCCTCTATCACCCAAAAGAGGCAGGCGGTGCCCAGGGACCTCCTCCCACGGGGCCTCCAAATCCGCTTCTCTCCTAGTGCAGAAGCGCCCACCCTCCCCGCACTCACACCCGGCCCCTCTCCCCAGCCTGGCGCCCCTCACGACCCCCCAGACACAAGCAGCCCTGGAGCAGCTCCCTTCCATCACCCCAGGGTGTCACCTCCAGGTCCCCCTTCCTACCACACACACCCAAGCACACCTGGGGGCACCTGGGCACCGCCTGCCAGCACAGGCCCTTCTCTCTCCCGCGCCTTCTCCCTCCGACCCCTCCTACACAGGGACACTACCTCGGGCTTCCTCCCAGGTTGGGAATTTCTTCAGCAACGGGCCCCACGTGCTTACCACCCGGGGAGATTTAAAACAAGGAGGTTCTTCCTGTGACACATGGACGTGAGAGTCCCAGGAGCACCCCAAGTTCTAGGAGGGAGAATTTGGGGAGCCGTCTCACAGCCCAGCCCCTCCTTCCCGAGGCCTTCCAGGTTCTGACAGCTGAACAGAAAGGGCAGAACCAGCAGAGCTACAGGGAGAATCTTCCAGAAGCATCAGTCTTAGAATACCCACAGACTGTGCCTGTAGGTGAAGGATGAAGGGAGCTCATGGCCCACAAAAGGCTGAGCTGACTGAAAATTACCAACCTGGAACAAGCCTTCTAGAGGCACGAAGATAAAAAACACAAAGGAAGACGGGGCTGGGAGAAAGGGGAAGGGTCTCCGTGCCGAGTTCAATGTGTCATCAATGAAGGATTTGGTGCAAGGGGGCAGGGGGGTCTTGCAGAAACAGCAACCGGAAGCTAATCTATGTTAAGCAGATACATACAAGCAGTATAGAAATAACACAGACACAGGGGCACTTGTTACGGAAGGTCATGGGGACAGACTTGAGTTCGTTGTCATCCTTCACATTTAACTCATAAGAAGTAAATAAAATGCAGCCTGGGTTGCAAAAGGCATCAGGTAAAAAAAGAAGGAAAAATCCGGCGAGAGCAGGAGGGACACTGCCACTGGAAGCACAGGGGAAGGCCGTGCGAGGGAGAAGTGCGCAGAGGCTGGGAGCCAGGGCCGGGGTGACGAGGAGGGCGGAGAGGGGGCAGGACCTGCCAGACAAGGCACCCAGCCAAGTGACTAGAAAACAAGGAGATGGCGCGACTCTCCCAGCAAGCTCAGACGCCCATGAGCAGAGAAAGAGGCCAAGTCCCCCTCCTGCCTGTGAACCACTCTGGCTCCCTGGGGCTCCTGAGGGAGACGTGTGGTCCCTGCAGAGATGCCCCCAGGCACGTGCCAGCACCTGGGGCCTGAGCTCTGGGAAATGCTGCCCGGCTCCCTTGTAATTCTAAGTGATTCGGAAGCGTGGAAATCTCGGGCCATGCAAAATGTGCTCATGTGAATTTATGATTAGGATCTGAATGAAAGGACGACATGCTCACTGCCAAGAATGCCCAGAGGGCCCCAGTGGAAGAAACCCAGGCCCACAGCATAAAACCACACTTGCAAGCACAGAATTCAAGACCCTTCACTTTCAACCCCACTTGCTGGTGATGTCTACTGAGCACTCTGGAATGCAGGCACCCCCTCCTCACCTCCTGGCCTTGGGGTGCTCCTTTCTGAGCCTGGAGCCCTCCCGCTAGCCCGCCTGTCTCCCTCGGGGCTGGCAGCCCCTCCTCTCTGCACTGAAGGACTACAGCCCTGTGCCCCTGCCATGTGCCTGTGCCCACCGCCCCGAGCCGGGCACGGGCTTCGACAGCATCTGCACCATGCACGCCGAGCGGGGCCTGGAGGGGGCAAAGTGCATTTCCCAGAGCTCAGGCCCCAGGTGCTGGCACGTGCCTGGGGGCATCTCTGCAGGGACCACATGTCTCCCTCAGGAGCCCCAGGGAGCCAGAGTGGTTCGCAGGCAGGAGGGGGACTTGGCCTCTTTTTCTGCTCACGGGTGTTTGAGCTTGCTGGGGGAGTCGTGCCATCTCCTTGTTTTCTCATCACTCGGCTGGGTGCCTTGTCTGGCAGGTCCTGCCCCCTCCCCGCCCTCCTCATCACCCCGGCCCTGGCTCCCAGCCTCTGCGCACTTCTCCCTTGCACAGCCTTCCCCTGTGCTTCCAGTGGCAGTGTCCCTCCTGCTCTCGCCGATTTTTCCTGTATACGATGTGTGCAAGCTCTGTCTGCGTCTGCAGAGGGGAAGAGCTGGCTTACTCTCAGGGTCTGCGCCAACTGCCCACTCCTGCTAGAAGGGCAGAGTGCCCAGAGCCATCCTGCCTGCTGGGGACTGAGCATGCTCATTTCTGCATTGCCTACCTAAGGCAAGGGCTGGAGAGAAACTGGGACACAGCTTTCCTTCCCTGGGTAAGGGACGGAATGACTTCCTTCCTGGTCCTTCCTTTTTTCTAATAAACTCCCGAATCTGATGTGCGCCACACAGACACGAGCAAGAGAGAAGAGCATGTGGACAGTGTGAGGGAGAAATCCTAATCCAAAGGGGAACCACAGGCAGCCCTGAGCATGCTGGCAGGCAGGGGACGGTGCTGTGGTTTGCGTTCCTGTGGGATCATCTGGAAGAGACGGTTTTGGGAAGCATGTGGTGGCCGGCTGGCAAGCGCAGAATGGGGGTGCAGGGAGGAGGCGGAGCTGGGAAAGGACCAGAAGTGCAGGGGTGTCCTTACTGGGGCACAGCAGTGATGGGCTCAGGGGTGGAGGGACGCCATGTGCAAGGCTGTGTATGTCATCAAGGGCCTGGGATGGGCATGGGAGGGACGCTGGGCTCCCGACTTCCAGTGCCACCTGCCTCGACTGGCCTGGCCGACCGTGACCCGAGGCTGGCTCCTCCTGGCTTGGTGCCTCTGTACTCCTCACCAGGGGCGGCCGCAGGGGTGGGACTAATGGTGCTGCCAGCTGCCACCTGCCGCTGCTCTGAGCACTCTTCCCCTTTTAACCTCCCAAACGACCCTGCTGTTGTCCCCACTCTACAGGGCAGGCTGCAGAGGAAGGGCTAAGGGACTTGCCCAAAGTCCCTAGTGCGATTCGTGATGGACAATCTGCCTAGGCCCTAACTGTGACCAACATCCTGGAAAGTCCTTCTGACTCCCTCCTGCCCCTGGCCCACCCCTCACTGGCCACCAACCTTGAGCTTCTGCTCTCTGGTGGCTCCTTTCACTTCTGCGCCCACTGCCCCAGGATGACCCTCCCCCCCTTGCCCTGCGCTAGTAGCTAATACTGCAGGCTCCCAGCTCCCCTGCTAGGCCAAGCTGTGGCTAATGCACCCCTCTTTCATTTTGCCCTCACAGGTCTCTCAGATCCTTCAAGGCTCTGCAGAAATCTTCCCACCTGTGGATCCGACACCTGCCTTCCGTGTGTCTGTGGCATCTATAGCACTTTTGCCAACACCTGACTTGTAAAATTTTCTTTTTTTCATCTGAAATATTTATTTTCCTATAGTGTACCAGTTTTGACTCATAAGCTCAACTAACACATAGCTGTTACAACTGCAGTTTTCCAGGTGGTACAGACAAAACATTTGTTGCGTCTTGCTTAACTTCAGAAGCCAGGCAATGAAAAAAATAGCAATCTAATCAAATTGCCTCATAAAAGGCAACTGCATCATTAGTGTTATGCAAGTATTGTATTCACTTGTTAAAATTTTTTTTCCTACCAATAAAGAATCTTATTTTTTTTATTCATAAATAACCACTGGGAATAGTTTGGCATAAATCCTTCTAGATCTTTTCCCACCTGTATAAATTTTGTTGTAGTAAAATATAAGTAACATAGCATGTATCCCTTTAGCCGTTTTTAAGCGCTAAGCACATTCGCGGGGTTGTGCAACCACCACGTCTCTTCTCACAGGCCTCACTGTCTTGAGAGAGTGTAAGCTCCCTGAGGTCACGGAGCCCACCCTGGTCCTTTGTGCACAGCCCGTGGCAAGTGTGATGGCTGAGGCCTGGCACCTGTTAAGAGAAAGCTACGCCATCTGTGGAGCACAGTGGGTGGCAGAGACAGGTCTTAAAAACAGGGCTGGCTTCAAGAGCTATCTCAAAGGAATTCCACAAATGCAAGTGCCTGGAGGCTCACAGCTTTCAAAGTGGTATTCGTTTTGTTTACCTCTTACAACTACACGGAGCGCTATGTGCTGTCAGCTCACATTGCAGACTAGAAACAAGCTCTGGGCTCATTTCTCACCTGTGTGTCTAAGGTCACACAGGTAGGAAATGGCAAAGCAGGATTCAACTGGCACTTCTACCCCAGTTGCAGGAGGGAAAGAGTGAAATTTGACTATAGGACAGAAACGGGCGTAAACACCAGAAATGACAGGAGATGGCCCCAGAGTGCCAGCTGGCCTCACATTCCCTTCCCCATGGTGGGAGCCCAGCCGGGTCCACAGACCTTGCCCCAGGGAAAGCCATGAGGACATGTGTCACTCAGTCCCCTAGGGTGGAAGGCTTTGGGTTTCAGAGGAGCCCACCACCATCCACTGGGCCCAACAGTGTGTTAGGCCCCGAGTTGAAATCCCGACGGTAGGTGCCGTTTCTCCTTACTGCACAGAGGGCTAAGGGGCTTGCCGGCAGCCACACGGCTGCAGTGGTGGGGCCGGAGGGAGGCCTGCATGCCTGGGGCTTATCTGTCTTGCACACCTCCTGCTCACTCCTCTCGAATACACGTGAGGGGCCATGGGGTGGGGGCACTCAGGCAGAGATGTGACCCCCTGCAGGTGCAGGGGCTGATGGGGTGGAGGCCAGGGCAGTGGGCCTGGCTCAGATGCTCCTGGGGGCTGGGATGCGGTGAGGAGGGGCAGGATCCCAGAACATGGGGGCGTGTCACCTTTCAGCACCCCATTCTGCCCCATGCCCTGGGTCCCCACCCGGCCCTAGTCTTGGCCACACCCCCGCCAACCCAATGGACCCCCAGTTCTGGACCCTTGGTTCCCCGGCCCCCCGTTCCTGCCTCAGGTTCCTCAGGTCCCTAGCTGCTCCCCCCACTCTTACGACCCCTACTCCACCCCTGAACACCTTGGGTCCCCCCATCTGAGCCTCCTCTCGGCCTCCTTGCCTCCCCAGGTCCCCTATTCTGCCCCTCCGGTTCCTAAGCCCCATTTCACCCCTGTGCAGCTTGGGCCTCCACCTGACCCTCACCGCGGCCCGGTCGGCCTCCCGAGCCCGCCCCCCGCGCTTCCTCACCCGCTGATCCCCACAAGCCTTACCTGCCACCCCGCCGCTCCGCGCTCTGCGAGCTTCTCCCGGCCAGCCCCGCCCACTTCCCGTTCCCGGCCGCCGCGGGCTCCGCGCAGGCGCAGTCGGGCCTCCGGGCGGGCGGGGCCGGGCCTCTGCTGCCCCCTGGCGGCCGTGACCGCGGCCTTTTCATTTCAGGTGGGCAGCAGGCGGCACCTGCTCGCTAGCCAGTGCTTCACCTCTACAGCAGGGCTGGGTGGCTCCATGGGGAAAAGCAATCCCTATCGCACAGCACCCAGAAATTAGGCAATTTGTGCTGTCAACAGCTGGTACACGGCTGGCCATCCATCAGGGCAGGAGGAACAGTGCCCAGGGTCCACCATACTTTTAGGGGCTGTTTCCACAAAGTGAGAGGCTTAAAACCACACTGATTTATTATCTTACAGTTCTGCAGGTCACAAGTCTGCACGGTCTCAATAGGCTAAGATCCAGGTGTCAGCAGGGTGGGTCCTTTCTGCAGGCTCTAAGGGAGAAATGATTCCTTTTGCCTTTTCCAGCTTCTAAATGCCACTCGCGTTCCTTGGCTCGTGGTCCTTCCCTGTTTCTTCAAAGCCAGGAACGGCCAGTGGCGCCCTTCTCATGCTGTCATCTCTGGCTCCCTCCTCTGCTTCCTTCTGCTACTTTTTTTTTTTTTGAGACAGAGTCTCACTCTGTTGCCCAGGCTACAGTGCCGTGGCATCAGCCTAGCTCACAGAAACCTCGAACTCCTGGGCTCCAGCAATCCTCCTGCCTCAGCCTCCTGCATAGCTGGGACTACAGGCATGTGCCACCATGCCCGGCTAATTTTTTCTATTTTTAGTTGTTTGGCCAATTTCTTTCTATTTATAGTAAAGACGGGGTCTTGCTCTTGCGCAGGCTGGTCTCGAACTCCTGAGCTCAAGCAATCCTCCCACCTCGGCCTCCCAGAATGCTAGGATTACAGGCATGAGCCACTGTGCCCAGCCTCCCTCTGCTACTTCTAAAGACCCTCTAATGACCCTGGGCCAGCCCAGATAATTCAGGATAATCTCCCTATTTTAAAGTCAGGTGATTAGCAACCTTAATTCCCCTATGCCAGGTAATCTAACATGGGCACAGGTTCTGGCCATTAGGACGTGGACATCTTTGAGGGGCTATTTTTCTGCCACCACAGAAGCTTATGAAGATATTTTCTTTTAAAGCCAGAAGAAATAAACTTTCAATTCAAAGAAAATATCTTAATATATTAATATTATATAATAATATATTCATCTTTCTACTAATGCAGTTGTAAAGTATAATTAAAAATTTGTCTGGCTGGGCACAGTAGCTCACACCTGCAATCCTAGCACTTTGGGATGCTGAGGCAGGAAGATCCTTTGAGGCCAGGCGTTTGAGACCAGCCGGAGCAAGAGTAAGACCCCATCTCTACACGAAAATAGAAAATTTAGGCAGGAGTGGTGGCATGTACCTTAGTCCCAGCTACTCGGGAGGCTGAGGCAGGAGGATCGCTTGAGCCCAGGAGTTTGAGGTTGCTGTGAGCTATGATGACGCCACTGCACCATAACCCAAGAGACAGACCAAGAGTCTGTCTCAAAAAAAATTTTTTTTCTTGGTATGAAGGACAGGCATTTGAAAGTCCTACTACAGCCCTGCTTACCTGACCTTCATGTCCACACACTGGCCTGTGTCCTTCCCAGGAATTAATGTCTCCAGGATACTCACTAACAGGAGGGTTTTGGTAAGACCAGGAACCTGGAGAACTAGCAGCTGGGTGATCTGAAAGGAAACATCTGGGGTGGGGGTGGGTCTGCCAGGCAGGGGGTATCTGGGCAGAGGACAGGACGTTGGGGATGCTAGCTAATCCCATGCTCCTGCTCATCCCTTTCTAGATCCGTGTCAGGGCAGTGACCCCGAACAAGGCTTGAGGCTACTTCTTATAACCTGTGACCTGGAGCATATTCCTTAGCTCCTTGAGCCCCAGTTTACCAGAATGGGGACAATAACAACCAACCTATCTCGTAGGGTTGTTGTGAGCCCCTGAGTCAGTGTTTCTCAAAGTGTGCCTGGGCTACCTACAGCACAACAGCTGTAAGGTACAGTTTGAGAACAGCACAGGTGAGGTGGTGTGTGGGGCAGGCCCTCCCAAACTGTAAAGAGCCGTACCAGTGACAGTTAAGACACCTGCAGGCCTCCTCACTGGGGGCCACATTAAACTCTTGAGCACTGATTCCATCTGAGGTTGGCAGCTTAGAGATGATGGCAAAGTAGGGTGCCAGGAGCTTGCCCCCGTGGGCTCTGGGCCAAGGCCACGCCTGTGAGATTATCTGTGCCCTGTGGCTCTGTCAACGCCTAGCTGTCTGCATTCCATCCTACCTCAGCTCCCAGCTCTTGGCTTCCACCCTGTGAAAGGAACTTCAACATCACCCCCCGCCTCCCCACCCAGCCACCAGTTCATGCTCCTCTTCTTCCCTGGCAGGGCCGAGCCCCTGGCTGGGTGGGCAGAGCAGGGGCTCTCAGGTCAGCCTGCTGACCTCCCCAGCCTCCAGGGCAGAGGTCCAGTCCCACAGGGCATGGCTGCTCAGAAGGCACTTCTGACCTGAAAGAGGCCTTGTCCCCTCCTGTCCTCACTGCTCCCAAGGCCAGGTTAGCAGGAACAGTGGGGTGGCTGCTAGCGCATAGTATGAGGTGAAGGCACCTGGTGCGGAATCCAGCTTTGACAGCTGAGGCCTTGAAGGAGACTCACGTGTGGGAACAGCTGCAGGGAAAATGAAGGAACACTTCATGATCAGCCCTGCTTGGGCTGAAATCTCAGCGCAGAATCCTGTTAAGGAAGGAATGGGTGTCTGTGTTAAGGCCTAAGGGAGTCTCCACTGCTCCAAGCCTAAACCAGCCCCACAACCAGCTGCCTCCCTGGATGTGTCTGGGGCATAAGCAGGCCAGGTCACCTTCCTGGAGCGAAGCCTGGGTCCACTCCCCATGTGACTGGGCCACGTGAGTGGAAGAGCAAAGTCAGGCCTGTGCCAGGGACCCTACCCACTAGCACGTGTGGCCTTGTTAGGGCCCCAGCATCTGACGGAGCAGGCAGCAGCTTTGAGGGCACCCACTCCTTCCCGAAGCCTGTACCTCTGAGACACATCCCAGGACCTGCTGCCCAGCTTCCAAGGGAGCCTGCCCTCAGGGCAGCCTTCCCAAAGTGACACTTCTTTGTCTCACTGTATATTTTCATTCAACTTCTAGTTTCCCAAACTGTGTTCCAGGGTACCCAGCAGGGCTTGTTAGGGCCTCCAGGGTGGGGGTGGGGGTGTCCAGGAGGGGTGACTGTATGAAATGCTGTGTGAGCTTCGGGTTTCTTTACAGACACTCTCCTCAGAGCCTTACATGTTCTGGTGTGAGCTGTGAATCTGCTGCTGAGGAGGGGGGTCTGTGTCCACGTCCGAAACATTTCTGATCTGCCCCCACACAGGGTTCCACTGAACAGTCTGGAAAGCTGTTTGGCCGAGCTCCTCCCCCCACAAGGTGAGGCATGGGTAGAGGCTGGAGGGAGCTTCCAACACTCGACCTCTGTCTGGGACAAATGAGGGCTTGTTATGAGGAAAGGAACCAGGGCAGTCCTGGAAGCTGCCAGAGACGCACACAGGCACCACATCCTGAGCTTGCGTGGAGCCACTTGGCTGGGGGCAGGGAGCAGCGAACAAGTGTGGAGTCAGCAGGGGACCTGAGCAGGCGCTAGAGCCAAGGCCAGGGGGATTCCTGAGCCAGATCTGGGGAGGACTTCTCCCAGCCTCCCGCTCCACGGTCAAACTTTCTGCTGGAGCTCTGGCTGTCCAGGCCAGCCTTCCCTTAGGCATCAAGGGCCGCGGCCCTGCTTGTGCGCACAGCTACTGTTAGCGTGCACAGCCTGAAATGGGATGTGAGCAGCAGACTGGGGCTATTCCTTGTGGTTTCAGACTTGGTGGCCTTCCTCTAGGACTGCCAGGGCAGAGCATGTGTACACAGGATAAGTGAGAGGTGGGGGAGAAGGGGGCAGGAGCCCCACAGATGCTCAGGGACATGGAATCCTCTGACATCACTGTACCAGCAAAAGCCCCAAGCTTCTTGCTCTGGAGAAAACAAAATGCCATTTTAATGGTTTCAGTGGCCTAGAGGACAACTGTCATGAGGCATCCTCATCGCACTGGAGCCTGGGTGAGGGGCAACAGGGCCGTCATACAAAGTAGGCGGCCAGGGCTGACATCTTGTCCTTGGGACGCCTGGGGTTGGGCTTCCCCGGGGGCCGCCGGGCCCGGCCCCGCCCTCGGCCCTGCCTCCTCCCTGGCCCGCCACGGTGCATGGGGTGGCAGGAGGCCGCGTGCTTCAGCTCCACCAGCTCCTGGAAGACAGGGTCGCAGAAGACGCAGCCCACGTGCTGTGTCTCATCGCCCGGGAGCGGGGACTTGGCCTTGTTGAAGTCCACGTCGAGCAAGGCGGCCTCGCACATGTTGCAGGTGTCAGCAGACACCCGCACGCGGTGGGCATTCTCGAAGCAGTGTGCCACCACGTTGCACTTGTTGCAGGCCACCTTCCACTTGGGGCCCGAGGTGGGGTCCAGCACCAGCACACCACTCTCGCACTCCACGCACTGGCCGATGCCCAGCAAGCTCAGCGAGTGCTGGCAGGAGGGGTGCGTACACTCGTTGCAGCCCATGCCTGGCAGGGAGAGAGGAGCCCTGTCACACACACCTGCTCCCTGCCACACGCCCGCCCCCCCACTCCCCGCTCCCCGGGCCCACTCCCAGTGCCTCAAACTCCTGGGTCCTTCATTCCAGCAGAAAGTGCTCCTCTTGGCCTTGCTCTGGGAGACACCCTTACTCACGTTCCCTCGGGCTCCCAAAGCCTCCCGCTGCCATCAGCCTGTCCTCAACTTTCAAGGCCCCCCGGGCTAATGCCTTCTGGAAGCTGCTGGAGGGCGGGGATGGGGCCTCACTCCCCGGCAGCCTGGATACGGACCCTGCAGTAAGTGTGGGTGGATGCCTCGGTCCCGCTGGTTCCTGGCCTGCGGTGCGGGATGAAGACACCCCAAAATGCTATGCAGGGCGTAAAGGAGCTAGCACAGCCATGAGCCTGGCAGGCCCACATCTGCTGCATCCTCTCGCTTACCCAGCCCAGGAGGGGGCACAGCATGCCCGCTGCCCGGATCCAGGCGAGTGGACTATGGTGGGCAGAGAGTAGCAGGCCTACTAGCTGAGGCCTGTGCAGTGCCCCAGCTGCACCCAGGGTCTCCTGTCTCAGTGCCGGTGAGTGTGAGAGGGCTCAGGGTGAGGGGTCCCCTGGGAGCCAGGCCTGGTGCAAGACAGAGGCTGCTGCTGAGCAGAGACTGCGGAACACAGCAGGGACAGAAGGGAGCAGCCGGGGCCAGGGGCTGCCACACTCACCCTTTTTCATGTCCCGGAAGGGTGGGTGGTTGTAGCAGTAGGGGCACAGCGGGTAGCTCTTGCCCCGAGAGCCTGATGACCACAGGACCAGCTCAAAGTCGTCCAGTGGGCAGCGGAGCTCCTTATAGAGCTTGATGGTGCCGTTCTGGGGCAGCGTGTAGGTCTCGTCGCAGTGGGAGCAGTGCAGGCGGCTGGGCTTAGCCTGCAGCAACGCCAGGGACAGGGTGTGAGGTCTCGGGGCCGCCCACTGGCCCGCCTGCCTCATTCCCCTCACAATCCAGAGCAAGTGACACCTAATGCAGAATACGTAACATGTCGCAGGCAAGGACCTCTCCACTCTGGGCCATGAGTCCCAGGAGCTGGCTCCACGTGTGGAGAAAGGCAGTTTGAACCCCTTGCGTGTGTGTTACTGCCCGTGATAGCCAGGGCAGTGGAGTTACAGAAAAATTGACAACATGTGTTTGAGTGGCCCGATGGCTTCTGTGTTCCAGGGGTCATGGGGACATTGTGGGTATTTGTTGCTAAGGCTGCTTTATGTCTCTGAGTCATTCTTATCTGACAACCAGGACAAAGAATATTATTCCTTGTTACCACCGAAGATAAAGTTAGAGGCCTGAACTGGCAATGTGACTTGCCCGAGTTAGTGCACAGGGCGCTGCAGGCCAGGAGGGCGGTCGCAGCCCTTCCTCCCACCTACCTGGATGTACTTCATGAACCGGTGGCACTTCCCACAGCGCGACAGGGGCTTGCCTGTGGCCGCCAGAGGCGAAAACGACACCTCCATCAACTCATCCATGCCTGAGAGCAAACAGAGCGCAGGAGTCACACCCTCCCGGTCTCCAGGAGAGGACCTCTGGCAGCCACCTCTTTGGCAGACGGCTTGGTGTGACCCGGTGGGCTGGAGGGAGAGGCCACCACACGTGGTTAAGGATCTGAGTGTGGACACATCCTGCAGGTGGTGGGTTTCTACTGTCAGTGACAGAGTGGTGGGGCAGTAGCCCTGTGTGGGGTTAACACGCCTGCTCTCACCTGACAGTAACCCTGCGCAGAGGCATCCTCGCACCAGCCTGTGATCTCATGGGGGCCCCTGCTGCCCTGGGTGTTGGCGGCCCTGATAGAGGGTCTCCTGGTGAGGGGCGGGGAAGACGTGGACCTACCGGCAATGGAGTCAACGAAGTAGTGGAACTTCCTCTTGAACACGTCCAGGGTGTGGCCCAGCACCTGGCGGTAGTCAGCCTTGCCCTGGGCGATCAGGTTCAGCTGCTTCTCCACGGCGCTGCGGATGGTGGGGAGCACCAGCTCGGCATCTGTGAGCAGGCAGGGCAGACGCTGCTGCAGTACTCGCACCGGGCCGTGCCGCCCCCAGCGGGCAGCTCTGGCTGGTCCTCCAGTGGGAAGATACCAGGCCAGCTCCTGTGCCCCAGGCCTTTCCTGACTCCCCACCCAGAAATCTGTTGCAGAGCGGCCAGGGACATCCTGTGTCTAGGACCACGTCAGAGGCCTGCTCCTGGCCAGCCCCAAGCCAGCTCTGTGCCCCTCCATCTCCCACTGGCCCTGGGGGGACCTCCCAGCGACAGAGCCTACGAGCACCTGAGTGAGAACCCCAGGGCCGGCCGGGAGCTGATCTGCAGGAAAGGGCCCCTCACCTCCCCTTTTGGCTCCTCCATACGCGTCCAGCCCTCCTTCAAACACACCCTGAGCTCCTGCCCTGGGCAGCCCTGGGGGTCCTAGGGCCGGGAGGGGGCCTTGGGGGAGTGCGCGTTGGGCCAGGGACTGTCTGGGGAGGTGGCAGAGCCCATGCCCAGGGAGCCCCAGTTGGCCCGGGGCAGGACTGAGGGACTCACCAATCTTGTAGTAGCCGTGCACCAGGACGATGCCCAGGTTGGTGGGCTTCAGCCGGCGCCCACTCTCCACGGTGACGTAGTTGCGCTGGCAGATGTTGTTGATGTGCACGGGGATGCTGGCGTCTGTGCCTGAAACACACGGCAAGACCCTGGTGTTCCTTGGCCTGCCCCATGGGACCGTAAGCTGTGGCTTCACCTCCACCTGTCACGGGGCCCCTGGCTCTCAGCCCCTCCCTCGCTGATCCTGGCCACCCACAGGAAGGAGGGCTGTACCCTGTGCCGGGCAGCACACCATGTGCCTGTTGTGTACTGGCTTGAGAACTCAAGGGTGGCCCCCACAGTACAGGGTGCTTATTCCTGTTTTACAGTGGAGAGAGGCTCAGAGAGGTTAAGGAACTCTGCCAAGGTCACAGAGCTTATTCTGTGTCTGGTAAATGTCACCTCTTTGGCTTCTCCTGCTTTGATCTTGTGGCACCTGCCCCCTGAACACAGAGGCACTTACAGGCTCACTGAAGAGTCACCCCCACCAAACCTGGCCAATTTTGCCCACTTCCTGTCCCCTGCTTCTGCCCTCTCTCCAGGGTCCCTGACGGTCCCCAGGGCAGATCCCCAGTTCCAAGGATTCAGCTTGCCCCACTCTGAGGTGCCTTCTTGGCAGAGAAAGTGAAGAGGAAAATGAGGCATTCTGACTGTGCCTTCCAGCTGGGGCAGCGAGACAGGATGGGCAGTGCCCAGTGGAAGGAGCACTGCCAGGGGAGGAGGCCCCCAATCATGTGAGACGTCGCTCACAGCCCCTAAGCCTGGGGACTGGGCAAGATCACTTCTCCTGCGCGGTGCATGCACCAGTGACTACACTTTTGATCTGATGCACTCCCCTGGACTGCCCATTCTCACTTGGAAACTTTCTTGCTTATCCTGTGGGAAGCTCTGTCCCTTGGACAGGGACAGACATCTCTGCTCCCTGACTGGGAAGTGGCTCCCATGAGAATTTGGCTTCCCTGTTGCCTGATTCCAGGACAGACCTGGGCTGGCTGTGTGGACTTGGGAGGACGTTGATCTGACTGTTTTTTTTTTCTTTTTTGAGACAGAGTCTTGTTCTGTTGCCCCCAGGTAGAGTGCACTGGCATCATCATAGCTCACTGCAGCCTCAAACTCCTGGGCTCAAGCGATCCTCCTTCCTCAGCCTCCCGAGTAGCTGGGCCTACAGGTGCATGCCACCATGCCTGGCTAATTTTTTCTATTTTTGGTAGAGACAGGGTCTCACTCTTGCATAGGCCGGTCTCCACTCCTGAGCTCAAGCGATCGTCCTGCCTCGGCCTTTCAGAGTGCTGGATTACAGGCGTGAGCCACCGCGCCTGCCCTGATCTGACCTTTATGAATGGTCTGGCACCCTGGGCCAAGCCTCAGCCCCATGCACATTAGTCAGCGTGAGCTGGCCCTGCAGTGCCAGAGGGCACATCTGGGCCTTCAGGGGAGGGCTGGTTGTGAGGGGCTGCCCACTGTAGTCCTGCCCACTTGGCTAGCCACACACTGGGTCAGCAGTCTCCAAATGCTGGCCTATGGATAGGTGCTGGGCTGGGTACAGAGAGGTCACCAGGCAGCTCTGCAGGTCCGGACTCCCATCCCATCCTGGAGGTGGCCCCGGCACCGCACCCACCGATGCCGTGCTTCTCCATGAGCGTGATGAGCTCGGCCTCTGTCAGGTAGTCAGGCGGGCTTGTCTGCTTCTCCAGCAACTTCACCTCGCCCACGGGGAAGGTGTCGCCCCTCTGGCAGGTGGGCAGGCTCTCCTCCAGGGGCACGCTCTGCCAGGGCATGATCTCTGTGAAGCCTGGAGAGACACGCTGCTGCCACTCAGGGTCCCCGGGCTGGGCGGCCCAGCCTCAGACCCTGGGCCTCCCACCTCTGGATATGACGTGGGACGTCCCGTCTGCCTGTGAAGACGAGGAGGAAAGCTGCGGCCTGCAGTGTTACCTGGGGAGATGACGGTCCTCCCTGAGCAGGTGAAGAGCTCAGGCCCGATCCTGAAGGAGATGGTGCTCTGCAGGTACTTGCAGTCGTGGCTGACAGTGGCGATGAAGTGTCTGGTGATGTATTCGTAGAGCCGCCATGCATCGCCCCCTGCAATAAGCCAGGGCTGTCACCTGGGAGCTGGTTGGGGGATCTCGTGCTAAGGATCCCCTGGCACTCTCACTTGAGCAGCAGGGATGCCAGGGCCTGCTTAAAGCCTGAGAAAGGAGGAAGGAAAGAAAATGCACAGGAAGGAAAAGCCAGTCTCCTGGGCCTTGGTGGCTTCCTCTCGCCTGTGGCTCCTACCTCCCTGTACAACCTCCCAAAGCTGCTCCTGGTGGGACTGCCCTTCAGGCACTGGGTCTGTCCCTCCGCCATCTAGTGACATGCCACATGCCTTCCAACTTGGGCTGTGCAGTGGCTCCTACCTCCGCCCACATTGCTCACCCTTCCTTACCTGCCTGCTCCTGGCACGTGGGCCACAGGTACCACCTCGGGCCAGGTGGGGACAGAAGGTCCCCCCACTGTAGAGCCCTGTCACTCTCTGCCTCAGTCCTATCCCACACCCCTACGGCCATCTGCCCACTCACCTCCTCTGACCAGCCACCTGCACCTGCTGCCACCTCGTTACTCCTGTCTCAGCCCCAGAGCAAGATCTGTTTCAGGCAACCCCCTCACCACAGCTGTGGGCAGGCAGGGAGGAAAGGAGCCCCCACATTGCCAGGGGGGGCCTGCCACTGACCCTGTAGCTTCTTGCCTCTCCTGCCTGGAAGCATGAGGGGTGTGTGTGAGATACCTAATTCGGCCTCCGTGGCCGACCTCATGGGAGTGATGGGGGGATGGTCGCCGGCATCGTGGCCTTTCCTCGGACGGTTGATACCTTCCGCTAATAACCGCTTTACCTGAGGGAGAGAAGACAGGGCAGAGTCTGAGTCTGGGCTTGGCCACCCTCCTGCTGGCCCTGGGTTTGCCCAAAGTGCCCGAGCTGGTCCTGAGGTCTCAGCAACAGGTGCGCGCAGGGGCGGGCCCGACTCCACTCACCGTGTCGGCCCAGTAAGGGTGGTTGGCCTGCTGTCGCAACGAGCCCTTCAGGTCAAAGTTTTCGGGGTAGTGGGTGGTCTCTGTCCGCGGGTAGCTGATGTAGCCTTGCGTGTAGAGCCGCTCAGCTGTCTGCATGGCGTGCTGCGGCCCCATGCCTGAGAGAGACAGGAGGCTCAGCCGGCCCAGACGGTGGGGATGGCTGGGTGCCTGCCCACAGGCCTGAGTACTCAGGCTCTCCCCAAGGAGGCCAAAACCTCCTGGAGGGTGAGGGTGCCCTGAGCAGGTATGGCCAGAGTGCAGAGCTGCTGGCTGGGCGGGCGACCTGTGCCGCACAGCCTTGTCCGAGGCCGAGACCTGCACCGTGAGGGTGTGCCAGGATGGGGCCTGATGGGAAATGCTGCTCAGCCTACCTCAGAGTACGTCCCCACAGTGCTCGTGGCCATGGTGATGTGGCCTTCGGAGTGCCTCTCCACAGAGCTGTAACCAGGCCATCACTCCACAGCCCCCTAAGGACTCCAGAGCCAACGCTCTGAGAGGACACTGCCCACAGCTCCCCACGCAAGGGCCGCCAATGCCTAGAGGCCAAGGGCAGTCAGAGGGCACCAGCTTTCTAGCCCAGCCCCCATCTCACTACTGAGGAAACAAGGCTCAGGGAGGCGATGCTCACCCCGTCCCAGCCGTGACACCTGGCTGGGGCCTCTCCCCTGCACCAGTGAAAGCCACCCAAAGACTAAAACGTCAGGATGTCACCCTCAGATAGTGGCCAACATTACCATTGCTATCGTTAAAATGTGCTATTTCACTTCATTTGATCCTGACAGCAATCTAGAGAGACAGGTACCATCGTTGCCCCATTTTCTCATGAGGAAACTGAAGCGCAGGAGGCGGAAGGAAGGGGCTGAGCTGGGATTGGGACCAGAGCTTGGCTGCAGAGCTGGAACTCCAGGTTTTATGGCTCTGAGGGACTCTGCTGCACCAGGGACACCAAGGGTGGCCTTCCACATGTTCTGCCCCCGCAGCAGCCACTCAGACACTGCATGCCAGGAAATTGTCTGTTTTCCCCACATAAATTCAGGGAAGCTGTTGGGTATTAACCAACAATCCAATGAAACAGGATCCTCTCTCCTGTTTGTTTTTACTTGTTTCTCCTCTGGAACTTAAAGAGAAATGAAATTCTCATGAGGCTCAGAACCCCTCAGCCTTGGGCACTGCATGGAGGAGATGTGCTCAGCACAAGTGACAGCGTTGGTACCACCCAGCACCCCTGGGCACTCACTGCAGTGGGACAGAATGGGCCGCCATGAGCCTGCTTCAAGGAGCCTTTGGGGAGCTTTAGAGAATCGTTCCTACATACCCAGAGAAGAGCTGGCCACACGCAGCATCTCCACAGTGTTCAGGGCCAGGGGCCTCTGCTTGGCCTTTTCTTTCTTGCTTGTGGCCTCCACCTGGAAGATGGGACCCAGAGAG
>RJWJ010004707.1:23062-73817 GCA_004363605.1 Indri indri | reverse complement strand
TTTTTTTTTTTTTTTTTTTTTTTTTGAGACAGAGTCTCACTCTCTTGCCTGGGGCGAGTGCCGTGGCCTCAGCCTAGCTCACAGCAACCTCAAACTCCTGGTCTCGAGCAATCCTACTGTCTCAGCCTCCCGAGTAGCTGGGACTACAGGCATGCGCCACCATGCCCGGCTAATTTTTTCTATATATATTTTTACCTGTCCGATTAATTTCTTTTTATTTTTGGTAGAGACGGGGTCTCGCTCTTGCTCAGGCTGGTCTCAAACTCCTGAGCTCAGAATAATCCGCCCGCCTCGGCCTCCCAGAGTGCTAGGATTACAGGCGTGAGCCACCGCGCCCGGCCAATCATCATTTCTTTTAGTTATTTGAACATATTTATAATGGCTGGAAATCTCTGCCTATTAAATCCCATATCTAGTTGCTTTTGCCAACACCCTATATTTCCTGCTTTTTTGTAATGTATGGATTATACTTTCTTGGTTTAGTTGCATGGCGCATAATTTTGGGTTAGAAAGTGGGCGTTTTAGATAATATATTGTAGCAAACTTTGGTTATCCCCTCTCTCTCCTGAGGGGGAGGGGGCTTGCTGTTTGTCTATTTGCTTAGTGACTGGCTAGAGTAGTCTGTTATCGCTTCCCCCCATACCCTCACCTACCCCACCCCTTACCATGACTATGCTAAACTTGGGGTAATGCTCCTTGGGAAAGTACAGCTTAGTCACCTTGGAATGACAATTTTTTGCCAGGGCTTTTTTGTCTTCTTTCCTGATCACAGCCAGCTGTGAAGCTCCACTAATTGCTGAGTGATTTGTTCTATTGTTTTCAACAATTCCCTGAGGCCTTAATTGCTCTACAAATTAATCCAATCAAATTCAGACTCCCTTGAAGGAACAGCTCCAAATGTCCATACTGGATCTTTGTTCTCTCTCCAAATGGGCTCCTCCCAGCAGATTTCTTCCCCATCTCTTTCCTGCAAACTAGCTAACAAACAATTTAGACTATCACTTCACTAAATGTACTAATATTCCAATTGCCCCCAACCACAATCAACATGGTTCTTGGGAGTGCCCATAGACCTTTATATCTTATTGCAAAAAAAAGTCAGTCTTTGGAAATAGATTAGGAGCTATCTGTTCTAAATTCTGCTTCTCCCTCCAGGCAAAATCTCTGAGTCATGGCTTTAAAGCTGGGGGTGGGGACAATGCCACACTTCGGTCCAAGTGATACCCCTCCTTTATGAGCTGAGCACCTTGTGGGGGTGGGCAATAGCCTGAGGTCTTCTTTTCCTGTTTCTCCTAGCACAGAATAATCACTTTACAAGCTAAGACTAGCATGATCAGGTCTGCAGTATTCTTAGTGACCCTATGGCCAAGGTAGAGACTTCATTCCATGAGTAAGGGCTGATTGTAGGGTGGGAGTCCCCACTTTTCAACTGTACCTGTCTGAGACATATACTCATCAGCAGGTGGCTGGTATCCTGCTTTTCCCAGGAAGAAACCCTTCTGACTGGGGTCTGGGGACAGAGAGAGCATTGAGATCTTCAATATGTTAGTGTGGAGTGCACTTTCTACCTTAATCAACTGGGGCAAATTGGAAGGAAGTGATTTTGTTTCAAATATCATTGACTCTGTCTTAACAACTTTTCATAGATTTTCTTGAATAGATATATCTTCATTTATTGTAGGCTCTTAGGATCATGTCCCTGGGCTTTAAATAGTTATGTATTTTTTAAACAATTTTTATCAGTTTCACTGGGGAGCAGGTCCACAGAACTCACACCACCATGCCAGAAGTTGATTTGTGCCCACGGTTTCTTGATATGCGCTTTCAGTCCTCAGCAAGCAGGTTAGTCTGTTAAGTAGCTAGCAAGGGTTCTAGGGCTCCTAGGGACGAAAGTGGGTGCCTTTCCTTGGTGCTGCCTTGAGTAATTGCCCCACCTGGGAAGAAGGACAAGGGTAGGCCCAAGGCCCCCGTGTTGGTGCTACCCCACCATAATCCTGTCCCCAGAAACTGCCATACCTGGGGGAGGAGGAAATGCCCTACCAATCTACCAATCAGAACTTAGCACATCAACTGCAAACAAATGCAGAGGACTCTCTAGCCCACAGATCAAGTGGCATAGGTAGAATAGTCTGGGAGGTGACTTAGGGCAACCTAAGTCTAATTATCATGCCATTAGCTTAAATCGACATTGCAGTTCAACCTCCGCATGGGTTTTCAGAGAGGCTCATGGGAGATCTGCATGTATAGTAAGACCCAGGTCATATAAATCCCAGTTGTCCATCAAAGTGGTTCCATGATGACATCTGAACCATGGGGAGGTCCCTATGCAGACACTATAAAACAAGACCCAAACCATAACCAAGGTCTCTTTTGCTGTAACAAGGGTTCCAGTCATCATCTTTGGTGTATGTATTTTGCTCTGTAAACCTATACCTTGCTCTTGCTCTATAATCTTGTCTTACTCCCCCTCAATAAATTTCTCCTCAGTTTGCCTTATTTTGGTGTGTCTGTTCATTCTTTGGCGAAGAGCACACCAAGAACTGAGAACACAGAACAAGACTGCCAAACCCCACAAGTCTAGATGTCATTTCTTGTATCTATACATCTAATTCTTGACTCTTTCTTTGTTTATCCAGTCCTTTTATCCAATTTTATGTTTACTCCTTTACAATTTTACTATTTATCTAGATCTCAGCCATCCTTAAAATAGAGCGTCTTTCTCCAGCAAAACTTTTGTTGACAACTCTAATCCATGCTGGTTTTGATTCTCATGTCTTTATTATATTCCATTCCACATAATATTATAGCTTTGTTATATAATGTTCTATATTATTCATTAATTTTTTTATATATGAACTTGTTACCTGAATTAAATTATTGTTTGTTACTTGCCCATTGCAGGTGAGATAATGATTGAAACTTCTTTTGAATCATCTTATGAGCAAACACATAGAAGTGCATGGCTTTGTCAGACATCACTGAACTACTCAAAATGACTTAAGTCAACTGCAGTACTTCAGCCCTAGAATGTTAAACACATGATTAAAAACATGTATATGAATATCTATTAATATCTATTGTTATATATGCATATATATATATATATATACACACACACACAGATCCGAGAGAAAGAAAGAAACATCGTGTTTTCTGGAAAACAGTAATTGTCCACAGAGATTAATTAAAAATAATTCAAATGGTGTAATTTAAGTACTCAAACTTTAGGACATGCTCAGGAATTACATTAAACTCCTCTACACAAAACAATAAATATATCCATACAGAGAAACAGAAAATTGATAAAATAAGGATTAGAGAGAATCCGCTTTGCTCTTAATTAATTCAGCTTAGATTAAATAGAAAGATAGAAATTCCCTGTTTTAAAATGCATGCTTTTTTAAAAAACAATTTTTATAAGTTGTAATCAAAATATGTATCTTATGTATATTTATTTTACTTGGCAATTCATCATTTAGTTATTTCTCATAAAGTAGAGATTTTCTTTCTGACATGACATAGAACCAGAAGCCATAAAAGTAAACGTTAAATAAAGTTTATATTTTTAAAATTATATATAGTATAAAAATAACTGTAAAAGCTAAAGGCAAGTGATAATTTCTTTGAAAAAATCTGTTATAAATATGACAAAGGAATATTTTCCTTAATATGCAAAGATTTTTTTCATAAATATAAAGCAAGAAAATTAAACCGATAGAAAAATAGGAGAAGAACATAATGGTAGATTGCATTGTGTGTTCACAATATTTTTTTTTCTCTCCATGTTCTTTATATGCCTTTATGCCCAATCGAATTTGGTCTTGGCCATGTGACCCACTTTTTCAATCTAATAGAAAGGGATATGTTGTCACAAGTCTGATGTGTCACATCTGAACAGAAGCTTTAGATGTTACTGTATGTCTTCATAGGGGTCCTTTTGCTCTGCTCCCCAACCATGAGGACGACAAATTATAGATAGTGGCTATGCCTGTAACCTGAGTTTCAAAATGGGAAGATTTACAGAGCTGAGCCCAGCAAAGCCAGAGTAGACCCATGTGTTTATATGCCATGAGGAAAAAATAAATGTATTTTGTTAAAAAGCAGTGAGATATGGGACTGTTATCACAATACAATCTGTCTTATATAAAACCAAACTCCAAGTTCAAAGAAAAATAAATACGAATACCTTATTAACACAGGAAAATATGCTCAACTTAACTAAAGTTTACAAAGTGCAAATTACAATAGCAATGAGATACAGACATTTTAAAAAAATTAATCAAATAAGCTAAGATTTATAATCAATGTTGACAATGCTCTAGAAGTACTAAGCATTCACAAACACTATTGGTGGAAGTTTAAATTTGTTCTACCTCTTCCTCCTAAGAAAACTTTAAAAGCACATACCATAGAGCTAGCAATTCCATAGGAATTTATCCACCTATAAATTCAAGCATATGCACAAAGATGTATGTGAAGTGGTACTCATTACATAGTCCTTTTAGTAAAAAAGAAAGAAAATTAAAAGAACAGGGAATTGGTTAAATAAATTAATGGACAGCCATACAATGGAATAAGGAGTAGCATATAATAACATAGTTGAAAGAATATGGATGATACACTGTTAATTTTAAAAATCAAGTTGCACAACAGTGTGACAATATGATCTCATTTATTTTTGAAACATTCTGATACATGCATAGAAATTATCTGGAAAGATATTTAAGAAATAGTTTAAAAGTTCTTATATCCAGAAAATGGTTTTATGAATCTGCTAGTGTCATAGTGAAGCAACTTCTTATCACTACTTGCTATTCTATATGAATATTTATTTTATATTATGTATTATTTTCATGATTAGAAAGCCTAGTTTAAAAGTAAAATTGAATTAAATGAAAATGTGTTTAAAAAAGATGTGTGAGCTGAGTTGAGAAATTTGGATCTCACATCAGCATGCTCACTATCCTGGACCCATGAGACTCTGCCGCCACCTGTGGCAGAAAACATAAATTGAAGATGAAGGCATTAAAAGGTGGAAAATAACAGAGTAAAGGTTCTGTAGCTAAAAATATGAAGTTGTTATTAGGGAAAATCACCTGGAAGCATGTGACAACTTATATCACCTAAAGTGGTGCTGAATACACGATAAAATAGGGATTTATTGAGAGATTCACAGAGCATTAGGGAAACAGAGAAAGCAAGCATTGTTTCCAAGATCCTCTTTCTTTAAGTTCCAAATACCATGTATCCCTCACAGCAAAAAACAAAACAGCACAAAACAAAAAGCAGGCAAATTGTAACTCACATCTGGCTACATATTAATGGGTCTCACTGTTTTCTAGGCCAGAGTTTATCCATATTATTTATTTAAAATCAAATAAGACAGTGTCAGGACTTTCTTTGCTTCTTAGGCTGTGATTTTACATGCAAATGGCTTTCAATGTTTTACAGGACCAGACAAAGTCAGTTAAGAAAAGACTTTCAAACAGGTGTTTCCCTATAAGCATATGGAGTCCCTTGCCTTTTCCCTTTTATCCCTCATGGCTAGATTCCCCAATCCCTACTGAGTCAGGTCTAGTTAGCTTAGAAAATTTTCAATTCTGTGTGCCCGTCACTGACAGAATCATTGAGTAATGAATAAAAGGAACCACAGGTAGTAGTTTCAGGCTTCAGTTTCTGTCATGGGAAAAAATTAATAACAAATTGTCAGATACAGAAATATCATTTTTTAAACTATGATTTGAAAGGGCACAATCAACTAATTGAAGCCAGAACAGAAATGCTTAAATAATGTATAGAGTGGATATCTCGGTGGAAATTATATTTTAAACATTTTAAAAGATTTTTTTCTTTTTATGGCTTGAAACATTCTCAGGAATTAATGACGCAGGAAAATCAGAATCTGAATAAAGCTGATTAGGAAAATTGTGGCAAAAATTTTCAAAAAAAACACAAAAACAGAAATTAGCCAATCAAGGACAGTAACAATGGCATGAAACTCATATTTATTATATAATTCATACTGTAAATTTATGAAAGGAAATATGGCACCATAGGTATTTGTCCTGGGTCTATTCTAAGTAATAGTGATTATACTTACACAGTAGGACCTAGACAGACTTGATGTCACTCCTCTCCCAAACAAAGAGGAGAATGGAACCAAAACTGGAATCAAACTTCTGCTGGATTTGGGGATGTTCTGTTGGGAGATTGATCTTTGCCTTCAAGGATTTCAACTTGAGTGCTCTGGGGAAATAATATTATACAACAAGGGCTATACTAGCTGTATGATTAACAGCCTTATAGCACTCTTAAGAAGACAGTGTAATGTTTAGGCTGAAGGTCATAGAAGTTGTATTAGTTATCTATTAATGTGTAACAAATTACCTTAAATATTAGTACCTGAAAACAACACACATTTATTTCACAGTTTCTGTGGATCAGAAATCTGAGCACTTCTCTACTGGGTCCTCTACTTCAGGGTTTCTCAAAAGGCTGCGATGAGTATGAGTGACTACATAGCCAGGGCTGGAGAGTCATGTCAAGACTTCACTGGGGACAGGTCCCCTTCCATGCTAACTTAAGTGGTTATGAGTGGGATTCAGTTTTTCAAGAGATGTTGAATGGAGGACCTCGGTTTCTTACTAGCTATTGGCCAAAAGTTGCTCTCGGTGCATTGTCACATATGGACTTCTCCGACATATTACCTTGTTTTTATCAAGGCAAAATAGGAGTCACCATATTTTGTAACAATCATGGAAGTGACTTTTCATGACTTTTGCTATATTATATTGGTTGGAAGGAAGTCACTAGATTCAGGCCACATCAAAGGAGAGGAAATTACAAAAAGGTTTGAAAACTAGGAGATGAGAATCACTGTGAGCCATATTAGAAGTCTGTCTACCACACAGGTTTCAAACTAAAAGTGATTTTTCTCCTTCTTGGAAGATATATAGCACCCCACCAGCACATTTCTGGTTTATTTTGACAAATTTGCTGAATAGAAAATCTGATGACAATGCTGATTTCATTAGAAAAAATATCATACCATAAAAAATAAGATATTTTTTCTGGTAAGATATAACTCGGCTAGTCTTGTTTTCCTGAAGGATGCTTTAAAATTTATTTCCAATCTTTCTATTGTCACCGGTTGTGATAAAATGCCCAATACAATAAAATTACCAATGGCAAATGATATTATGGAACTTCTTGCAGCACCCAAAACCTCCTTTCAATAGATACAGTTTTTTAGAATTTTGCAGAATTGATAAAGCAGACAAAAACCAATTTGGCTTTCTGAATTGTATAGAATTTTATTAATCTCGAGTTGCCTAATCTTAACAAGCAAGCTTAACTTCACTTCAAGCCTGATTAAAGGAAAAAGAAATTAGTATATATTTTATAAATAAGCCCAGTCCCTATTTTCAAATGTTATCATTCTCCCATTCTGTTTTCTCTCATCACTTTAATTATTCAAAAATCATAATGAAAACTAGAGTTGTGCATTAAGCAGGATGGGCTGGCTGAACATTGCCCTTCAGAAACCTTATCTTCTTGGCATCCCCTGGTCTATGACAATAATGATTAGACATCACCACCCATGAAGACATGAGGAGGAGGGGAGCTTTGATTTCGCAGGTTATATTTGTCTAAGGAGGTGTAACTAAGTAGATCAGTAGAGAAAGAGAAAGTTTTACAGAGCTGTGGAAGTGTATTTTCTCCAAACCAACTGCAGATAGAAAAATAAACTTTTATGATTTAATAAAAAAATGAAAGACAAAGGAGGTAAAACATAAAATTAAATTTAAATGATAAAAATAAGTACAAATATTGTACAATAGTTTTTCCTTGGTATCCATGAAGCACTCATTTCAGGACCTCCCTTGGAAAGCAAAATTTGTGAATGTTCAAGTCCTTGATATAAAATGGCAAAATATTATTATATAACCTATGCATATCCTCCTATATTCTTTAAATCACTTCTAGATTACTTATAATACCTAACATAATGTAAATATTTTATAAATAGAAGCCATGTTGTATTGTTTAGGAAATGATAATAAAAAAGTCTGTATGTGTTCAGTGTGGACACAATTTTTTCCCATATTTTTGGTCCCCGATTAGTTAAATCCATGAATGCAGAATCCACGGATACAGAGGTCCAACTGTACAAAGTATATAAAAACTGTCTTTGTCCATTTCGTGTTGCTATAACAGACTACCACAAACTAAGTAATTTATATTTTAAAAAAAATTATTTCTCACGGTTTGGAGGCTAGAAAGTCTAATATCAAGGAGCCGGCATCTGGTAAGGGCCTTCTTGCTACATCATCCATGTGGGAAGGTGAGAAGGTGAGAGAGGGTGAAAGAGAGAAAGAGGAAATGGGGCCAAATTCATCATTTTATCTGGAATCCATGATACCTAACCTACTCCTATGATAACGGATTTAATCCATTCATGAGGGGCAGGCCCTCTCATGATCTGATCACACCTTAAAGGTCCACCTCTCAGTACTGTTGCACTGGGGATTAAGTTTCTAACACATGAACCTTAGGGGACACATTCAAACCATAGCGGGAACTGTATTTTCATATGTATGTGCAATTTTTTTTTTTTTTTTTTTTTTGCTGTGAAAATCCAGAATGTATCAAATTAGATTTTTAAAGCTCATAAGCTCCTATCTTCAAATCAAAACGTCAAGTTAAAAATAATATATAAGACTGTTGAGAAAATATATCGGTCAATCACTTAGCAATTAATGCTAATGTGGCAATATCTCCGCCAGATTTTAAGGTTTATTACATAAATAAAATGGATATTACATAATTGTTATCAATGAAAAAAGTTAAGCTCTAGTGACAGCAAATTGAATTCTCCCTAATGACAAACAGAAACAACTTGTTTGAAGACAATTCTCTAAGTATCTCTTGCATTTGCCAACAGAGATACCGATAGCATTTTTTTCTCAACTATCTTTTTAAGAATGTATAGGGAACAGCCTTGAAAGATAGACATAGGATTTTCTTTCAGAGCACAGGTAGGTTTATTTACTGCTAGGTATAATAAAAAATAATATCTCCCTCTGTAACTGGCTCCAACAACAAATTTTAATGAATGACCCTCATAAGTTTTTTATAATCCTCTCCCTTAAGTAACTACTTGACATTTTGGGGTGATTCCCAGAAATGGTGGATTTTCTGCAAGACAAAGGAGTTAAAGTTCTGAAGGCCCCTGGTCAGAATTCATGATACCAAGACTCACAGTCCCCTTGACCTGCCACAAGGCACATGGCCCCTCCTTAACACATTGACTGCTACACTAGAAAAAAAATTTTTTTTTCCTTTGGGGCCATGGTGTTTTCTTACTAAAATAGAATAAAAACATTGGAAACAAAATGATCCTTTCTAATTTAATGAAAAACTTGTTATTTTTATTGTTTTCTGTGTTTTCTTCAATAAAAAAGTAATATGAAAACTTAAAAATTAGTAATGTAAAAAGTAATGTGAAAACTTGAAAAATAATTCATAAGAGTAAAGTGTCTTCCTTGATTTGTCAGGCTTCAGTATAATTTAAAGATAAACACAAATAGAAAAATGAAATTTATTGATTTCATTTCATTTAATCCACAGTTTTAGAATTAAATTGTCAATATTAATTGTATCAATAAGAACATCAACAAAGAAGATTTTCATGGCCCAACTGCTGGATTTTGCCCAGTTTGCTTCACAAGACCCAGGTTCAAAACTAGCGTGAGTTAAATACAACTAACATGGCAGTTAATGTGTTAAAAAGCCCATGATCTCCATTAGTCAGGGAGATGGATCTGAGACAGCTTCTCCCATTCTCCAGACAAGATGTCTTTCATATCTAAAAAATTCCTTTCTTTCTTGGCAATTCTCATTATCTCAACTTATATCTTGCTCTTGCCCTATAATCCTATTTTTCTTTCTTCCATAAACCTCATTTTCATGCTTGCCTTACTTTGTTACACCTGGTCATTTTTCGACATGAGCGTGCCAAGAACTGACATTTCAGACTGAAACCTGACATACATATCTCAGAAACTGGGAGATCAAGCTGATGGGTAATTGCGTATGATTGGGGAGAGGCAAGATGGTAGTCTAGAAGCAGCCCGCATGCTCTGCTTTCAAGGAAAAGATCAAAAGTTGCAGGTAGATGCCCACCTATGGATGGGCTTTCTTGGAAGGAGCATTGTAAAACACCAGAGAAGTGACAGAGGACATTCAGAGTGAAGGAGAAGGTGATGGGGTGATTCATTCTTTAAGATTGGAAGGTACCTGGGGGAGGCATCTACACGTGGGGATGTACTGGAGGAGAGAGCCCTGGGGCTCCATACTCCCTCCACAGACACTATGGCCTGAGCTGCGAAGGGGACCCCAATACCACCACAGACCTGTGGTCTCATCACAGAGCTGCTTGGAGTCTGTGCAGTGACAATGCACTGGAGAGTGGACACAACAGGGATCTGGTGCCTACCGTTCCCAGGTTACTGCAACTGTCACCATTCTGAGCTCTCAGGTACAAGACGCCAGGTCTATACTGGGCTCAGCTTTGCTGCAGCCACTTCTGCGTCACCCCTGCTGCACCAAGAAAAGAGCAAACAGAGCAGACACTCTCCTGCGCCATGCCCTGTGACTGGGAGCCAAGCACAACAGGAGTTTTGAGTAGAACAGGTGCCACGAATGCCACACACACCACCTAAGAAGCCTTACAGGGACTGCCTTTGTGGGACCTTAGCATGGTGAGAGCCCCAGCTGCCTGGTGGCCCTAATCCTGCAGCCCCAGCAAGGTGACTCCCACACTGCCTCCAGCCTGGTGGGGCTCCGCTTGCACAGTTCACATGCTGCTGTTGGACTCCATGGTCCCGCAATGCAGCTCCTGCGCTGCCTGCAGGCTGCAGCCGTACCCCTGAGGCTCCACCCCCAAGGTATCACTGAAGCCTGGCCCAAAGTTCTGCCCTGTGAAGCTCCAGTGTTCCTGTATCTCTGAGGCTCAAAAGAAGACATACAAATAACCAAGAAACAAATGAAAAATGCTCAACATCGCTAATCATCAGGGAAAAGCAAATTAAAACCACTGTGAGATATATCACTTTACTCCTGTCAGGAAGGCCATTATGAAAAAGTCAAAAAAACAAAAGAAGCTAGAGTGCATGCAGAGAGAAAGGCATGCTTATGTCCTGTTGGTGGGACTTCAAATTAGTAAAACCTCTGTGAAAAACATTATGTAAATTCCTTGAACAAATAAATGTAGAGACTTACCATTAGACCTCACAAATCCCACTCCTGGGTATCTGCCCAAAAGATAAGTAATTTTATCAAAAAGATATCTGCACTCAAATGTTTATTGCAGCACAATTCATAATCACAGAGATGTGGAATCAACATAAGTGCCCATCAATTCATGAGCAGATTTTTAAAATGTGGGATACACACACACACACACACACACACACACACACACACACACACACACACTATTGAGTACTACTCAGCCATAAAAAGGAATGAAGCAATGTCTTTTGTAGCAACTTGGGTGGAACTGGAGACCACTAACTTAAGTAAGCGAAGTATCTCAGGAATGGAAAATAAACACCACATGTACTCCCTAATAATTGAGGGCTAGTCTATGGGCATACATGGGCACAAAGAGATGTAAGGGTTATTGAAAATCAAGAATTGTGGAGGGCCAGGGAATATCTACCTATCAGGTACAACGAACACTATTCAGGTGATGGGCACACTAAAAGCCCTGACTCAAATATTATAAAATGTATACATGTAACAAAAACAGTTGTATCCCCTTAATATTTTGGAATAAAAAAGAAAATGAAAAAGTTACTTCTGATTAATCAAAAATATTTAAAGAAAGCTAAAGCTACTAGATATATATGTTTATATATCCATGCATTCAATGATGTTGAAATCCTTATGGATATTTACAAATATTTGCCACATACTAAGTTGCAAAAGAAATTTAAACAAATCTAAAAGAATTGAAATCATACAGAGAGTACTGAATATTCAATTCATTTTTTAATAATTAAAACACTGTAAAAATGAAATAAAAAATAAATAGTGGCCGGGCGTGGTGGCTCATGCCTGTAATCTTAACACTCTGGGAGGCCAAGGCAGGTGGATGGCTCAAGGTCAGGAGTTAAAGACCAGCCTGAGCAAGAGCGAGACCCCATCTCTACTAAAAAAAATAGAAAGAAATGATCTGGACAACTAAATATATACATATATTATATATATATAATATAACAAGTCTTGCAACAGAGCAAGACTCTGTCTCTAAATAAATAAATAAATAAATAGCAATTCAAAATTTAAAATGCTTATACTTAAGTGATAAGAAAATTCTGCATCAAAGAACTTGTGGAAAGGTATGAAGTTAAATTAGTAGTTAGACATTTCCAGTTGTTAAAAAAAAAAGAGATGACTTGTTTGGTCAGTACTCAAGAGGCTAGATTAGCTACATAAAAGTAAACCAAAGGAACATAAAATGAAGAAAATGGACAAAGAGCTATTACTAATAACATATTCAACAACCAGAAGAGTGAGAGAGATAAAAATAACTCAAAGATGATTATTCGAAAAGTCAAACAAAATATACAAACTTCCCAAATTGAATTCAGTATAAGAATAGGGAGATTAATACATTAGTGTTTTTAAAAGATAATAATGAACACTTTTATATCAATAATTTTAAACTTTATACAAAATAAATGGTTTTCCAAAATGTCAGTTTTCATACATTTTGTTCTCTGGAACTCTATGATCTTAAAATTATTATACACCCCAAATAGCTTGTATTTATGCAGGTCTTATTTATTATAAATTGTTTTTTAAAAAATAAAACAATGTTAAAATATGCGTTTATTAGTACACTTTATAATATAGCAATAATAAACTCATTTCTTTTTAATATAATTAACATATTTTAACTATACATAGCTATATATAAACTATATGTGATAACTATACTTTGATGAAATAAACAAAAAGTATGTAGGATAGTGTCTACATTTATTTAAAATTTTGCTTAATATTACATGAAATCTGCCAAGATATCAAGTTTAAGCTTTGAAATTCTGAAAAATTTTGCTGCATACTTCTGAGAGAATAAGAGCAAAAAAGTTAAGATTATTTAAGTATATCGTAATAATAAAAACATTTTTTACTTCATGGACCCCCTGAAAGTTTCTCCAGGAACCACAGGGGTTCCCAGATCACAATTTGATACAAGCTGTTCTCTAAAAGCATAAACACATCTGAATCAAAAAGAAATAGAAAACATGACTAAATTTTTCACCATTCAAGTAAAAAATCAGCAATCAAAAACTTGGGCCAATTCCATCCCTAAACAAAGGGAATGGGGACAGGGCTAATACTACATCTAGATAAATTTTACCATTCTATCAAGAACAGGTAATCAAAAATTCATAGAAAATAGAAAAAAGAAGGTAAGTACCCTGTTTGGTCAGCATAATGCATTCAAGCTATTTGTAAAGAAAGCAAATTTCGGCTATTTCACTACTAGAATTGATGAGAGAATTCATTGGGATTATTGGATATGAGATCAGCATATAAAAATGTGTAGCATTCATATATACCACCCATTTCACTATTGAGGCATTAGAACAGGAAAAATATTACCATTCATAAAGGCAATATAGAGACTATCTGGGTAAAAATCCTACAAAGGGTACCCCTTTATAAAGAAAATTTTAACAAATTATTGAAGGATATCAAAATTAAATATGAAAAAACGTCATATTCCATTATGGAAGGACTAGATAATATTTTAAATCAAAAGCAATTACCATGAGATTATTTTGTGAATTAATACATTTACCATTAGTATTCCAACTTAATTTTTTAAATGAAACTTGGCAAGCTATTTTAAAAGCATACTGCTCAATGTCAAAATCAAGAAATTTAGAGAAAATAGAGCATTTCTTGTCCAACTCTAGGACCAGACTGAATCACCCAGACCTTGGATGGTTTGCATGCACATCAAAGTTTTAGAAGCACTGTTTTTTGAAGAAACTGAGAATGGCCAAACACTCTTACCAAAAATTGGAGGGCCTTGCCATACCATGTATCAAGACTTACTATTCTAGGATGGCTTTTAAGGCAACGTGGCCTTGATACATGGATAGATGAACAATGAATAAAAATAGAATATAGGAATAGAGCCTATTTTACATAGCATCATGTTATGGCATCGTAGAAAAGATAGATAAAACATTGCAAATCAGTGGTGACAGGGTCATCTGTACAGTAAAAGTCTCCAGGACACTGTGTTTTCACTTCATATATATATATTTATATATACTATATTGGTCAAATGCCCTACATGTAAAAAGCAAGATTTTACAGATATTTAAAGTAATTCTAAGTAATCACATTAATAATAGTAATTATTGATAAGTTTGGTAGAAGGAAAAATTTACTATATGTCTTAGCTCAGGCTGCCATAACAAAATACTATAGACCAGGTGGTTTAAATAATGGAAATCTTCTCACAGTTCTGGAGGCTAGGAGTCCAAGATCAAAGTTCTAGCTGATTCAGTTTCTGACAGTGACTCTTTTCCTGGGTTGCACATAGCTACTTTGCCTTCACATGGCTTTTGCTCTTAGCATATGTGGAAAGAGAGAAACAGACAGAAACACAAAGAAATCTCTTCTTATTTTTATAGGGCACCAATCCTGTCAAATTATGGTGCAACTTGTTATGGATTGAATTTTTGTGTCTCTTCCAAATTTATCTTTTAAGCCCTAACCCCCAATGTGGTTGTTATTTAAAGATGGGGCTTTTACAGAAGTAATCAAGGTTAAATAAGGCCATAGGGACTCAGCCTTGATCTGATAAATTTGTGTCCTTAAAAGAGAGATATCAGAAAGCTTGACCTCTCTTTGCCTGCACATAAGAAGAGGTCATATGAACGTGCAATGAGAGGAAGGCCACCTGCTGTTAAAGAAAAAAAGTTATTCAATGATACTCGTTAAACCATGGTAAGGAAGACTTTATTCAGGATCATCACAATGTGTATAGGGGCAACTACAATGGGGTCTTTCAGTGGGGCAAAGAGATTGTGTTCAATTCTAAATACAGCATGGGCAAGTGGGAATTTATAGCCAAAGAGCAGTATAGGGGTTAGTAGATGGGGCATTACTAAGAGGTCATATCAGGCTAAAACATCCTAGTAGGATTCTTGCTGAAGATAGGCCAGGGGGATCAGACAGTGCCTGGGGCATGGTGGAAGATGAGGAATTGATCAGATATCGAGGATTGGGGCCAATGGCTAAACTGACTTAGGAGAGTTCTTTTGCTAAAACTGGATTTTTACAAGGAAATACCAGAAGGGCCTAGGAGAAGGTTCAGAAGCCTTTCTAAAGTTTGATCAAGCAAAGAGTCTTTATCACTACAAGTCAAGACAAGAGATATCAGAATGAAACTTACCTTGCTTCCACCTTGATCTTGGGCTTCACGGCCTCCAAAATTCTGATAAGTTTCGTTTAAGCCACCCAGTCTGTAGTATTTTGTTATGGCAGCCTGAGCAGATTAATATGCTACTGTTATGACCTCATGTAACCATAATCACCTCCTAAAGGTCCTGTCTCCAAGTATAGTCACATTAAAGTTTAGGGCTTCAACATATGAATTTTTGAGGAAAACAATTCAGTCCATAGCACTATACAAGATGCAAAAAGTACAAAGAAAAATTAGAAGATTGAATAATATGATTGCATTGAATAAAAATCTTCTGTATGACAAATATAAATAAACTTAGAGTACTATCCATAGACTTACAGGAGATATTTTTAACACTTATAATAAATAAAAAGTACTGAGAAAATGTAAGTAACTGCTACAAATCAATAAAAGGTAAATATCTTGAAAGGAAATATGTGCAAAGGATATAAACAGGAATTAGTAAACAAGGAAACACAATGGCCAATAAACATATGAAAAGACTTTCAACCATTTTGCATTTCTGTAGGGAAATGCAAATTTTGAAAAATGAGATTCTTTTCATATGCAGGTGATTAGCAAAATAAAAATGAATCTGGCAATATTATTTGTAGGATGTTGGGAAAAGAAAACTCCCATACACCTTTTGTTGAATGATATATTGGTAAAACCATTTGGGATAGAAGTTTCAGTCTTTCTAGGATAATCAAAAACATGCACAGTTTGTGATGCAGCTATTACACTTTTATTTTATAACCTACTGAAATTCTCTCACCTATAAAGAAGAAGGCATGCAAAGTTATGAGCCCTGAAATATTGTTTGCAGGAGAGAATAATTGTAACTAATCCAAATATTTCCATCGATAGAGAAATAGATAACAAATTTTGGTCTATTTATAAAATAGAATACTACAGAGCATTTAAAAGGAGTGAACTAGACTCTGTATAAACCATATGAATAGACTTGAATATAGAATGCTGAATGAAAAACAAAGCCACAGGATGTTACCCAGAAGAAGATAAATTTTATGTAACTTCCATGATGATGGAAGGCATAAGGATCATGAAAACTTAAATGGGAATCACCATTCCATTCCTGCTTTCAGGGACAATTTTGAAATTTTATCTTTTATTTAATTAGGAAAAAAGTTTTGTGGACTAACACAATAAAAGTAGTGGAAATGAGGATAATACCTATGATGCTGGTCTCAGATTAGCTTTTCTTGGCTTCCTGAGATTTAACCACAGCACAAATGCATAATAGTGGTATGCAGGTAGTCCAACTGCTGACCTCAGGACTAATGGAATTCTTAGAGCAAAGGCCAATGGGGAGTGCTGGCCCCTACCCTTCTGTTAGATGAGCTTAATCACACTCAAGGCATGCTCTGATAGGTATTACCTTCCATAAATCCCATCCCTAATTATGTCTATAATGGTCTGATCCTTCCAAATGGGCCATCTCATACATTATGCTTGACCCTCATGATTTAATGAGGTGTTCCCTGAATATAAAGTGTTTTCAGAGAGGCATTGATTTTTCAAAACCCTAGAAAATCCTTGAAATGGAGGCTAGGATTGATTGGTTTGTGGTTGGCCAGGTGAGTGAGCAAGAGGGATAATCCCATGGGGGCCAGGTAAATAGACCAGATCTGTTCTCAGCAGCTGCAGCATCAGGGAAAGTGGCTACACAACAGCTTCTTCAACCTGCTGCTCTGGCTCCCTGCCAACTCTAGGGAACGAGAACAACTTGCAAGCTGTGGTAATTTCTCCAGCTTGTTGGAGGAGCTGTTTACATTTTAAAGGGCCTACTCTACCCTCTCCAACCAGTAGCTCTGTAGACAAGAAAGAGTTTGAAGGAAGCCAGTGAGAAAAAGATGAGTGTTTCCACTGATAGGTATTGTCTTTATTTCAAGTTACAGGTCTGTTCCAGCAAATATTACTGGGAATTACTCTTCTAATGCAAAAGTTTTATCATAGACACCTGTATAACTAAAACACCTTTAAAATTTCCTAATTTAAGCCCGGCATCCTGCATACCACCTGGTAGCATAACTCATTTTTAGCCTGCCACTATATTCCTGAATCTGTTTATCAATGCTGATTCCTCTTACAGCATTGATAAGAACACATTATGCAGATGTCTTGAATTAGTTTAAGTTCAATTGACAGAACACGTGAACTTGACTGAGAAGATAATCACTAGATAAACTGTATTTATACCTTTATTTATCTGCTGTTGCCACTTCTGTAAATGTTTAGAAGAGAAAAATTTCAACCATTGAATAGCTTTTTAGGTAAATCACGAAGCCTAGTTATTCGTTTAATTTAGAAATGTTTGAAAAGTTTTACACCAAAAAATATTCAAACTTTCATACTAAGCCAACTATACTGTCAACCTTAAATAACGAAATTCAGAAAATATGATTAAATATAGAGTTTATTTGAGCACAAAGCTTGAGTCTAGTGACCTGGAAAATACCAACTCCAAATGAATAGGGTCCATATTCCAAAGTGGAGAAGTTAGGTTTCATTTATATAGGTAGAGAGAGAGAAATTTTAGCAGGATTACATTTTTCAGAAAAGACTAATGAAAATGTTATAGAAATTTGATTGGCTACAGATGGAATATGCCAAGGAAGATAACTTTGTTACTTTGTGAAGAGGGGTAATGATATTGGGCGGAGGAGGGTCTTATCTCTGGCTTTGCATGGCCTTCCTAATCATTTACAGGAAGAAAAAAAAAAAAAAAAAAAAACAGAAGTTGCAGCTGCATGCCGGATGACTCAGGTCACATAGCCACATTCCTCTCAAGGCTCAGAATAATTTAAAGTTCCAACAGCTTTAAGTCTGAATATTCCACAAAGCTTATTTTGCTTAATAATTGACTATGAAATGTTGGTATATTGTTTTTTTAAATTATATTAAATATTTGAAAAATTTAGCAGACAAAAGACTCTTGAAATTTGTTTTGCCTATATAATAATGGATAGCTTTGTGTTGCTTAGTTGTCATATATTGTTTATCCATAATTTTAGACTCTTCCATCAAATCTTGCTACAATTACTACACCAAATAAATTTGAAGAGATTTAAGAAGTCATAGTCAAAAAATTAATTTTCTGGTTTCTGAAGATAATTTCATAAAAAGAAACACTGCCTTGTGATGGTGGCATTGATAGGAAGTATCAATAAAATTTGTATAAACTTTTATGTTGCCTGTACCTTAAGAAATTTACAAAAAACTCAGTTATGTTTGCTTGTTTTATTCACTTTTTCTAACATTTACCAGCCAAATATTTTTATTTAATATCATGTGTGGTTGTTGTCATTAGCATTTTTTAAGCATAATAATGTTTTATTTTTGCTTTAGTTAATCAAAGATTACCTACCTTGCTTTTCTATGTAATATTACCATACTACTATAATTTTTCTTCTCTGCTCTGCCTTCTCTGTTTTAATAATTTTGTACTAGATTAAACCTAAGTGAAAGCAACCTTTTTTCTACATTGTGAAACTTTAACAGAATTCTTTTGGACAAATGTATTGTCTCTAAATATAAACCTTAAATGTTTTACTTTTATGTTAGTGATCAGCAGAGTACAAAGGACTTAAAATGTCATACCCCACTGCCGCCAGACTCATTTGTTTTGAACATAGTAATATTAGAGATGCATTTGCATATTTGAAACTTCGTGTGCTATTTTTGCTTGTTTTCAGATGTTGAGGGCTTTTTAAAATTACTGACCATCATTAATAGTTTAAAAAATCTACTTTATATTTATCACAATTATAGGAACCTCTCTTCTTAATATTATAGTCTAGGAGAACTATTATGTATACATAAGAAAGACATTTTTAATAGAATTAAATGATATAAGCTTATAGTTCAAAACAGGGATGGGCCTATGAATCTACATGTTGGTTTCAACCTGAAGCCCTCTTTTGCAAACAATTCAGAATCTGTTTTTATAAGATCACTGGGAAAACTGTCATAATGACAGAAGCAGGACTATGTTCAAGGTGGCAAAATAAGTTAAGCATTTTCCATTCCTGACGTAAAATATGAGGAACCAAAATATACATAGATGAAATCCACATTAATTTGACAGAATAGGGGATGAAGTCTTCACAGAAAAAATATTACTGGATAGATCTTAAAAGGTTAGTAGTATAGATGAAAAGAAAGTGACTCAGGGGAGAGAATGGCAAATCTTTTGTGACTCTAATAAACACAGTTGATTTGAAGAGATGTGAGCTAGAGAGCAGTTTAAAGTAGATTTACACTGGGGAGCACTAAAAGATAGACCCTTTTATTCTTTAGAAAAGATCAAAAGCCATGCTTAGGCATTTTAATCTATTCTGTCTAAAAGGGTCAATATGTGATTGAAAAATAACTATGAAACGATGTTGCAGAGGATTATATGAAGGAGAAAAAAGTCGGAAAAAGGGAACCACATGGAAACTATGTAGCCATGGCCGGGCGCGGTGGCTCACGCCTGTAATCCTAGCACTCTGGGAGGCCGAGGCGGGCTGATAGTTCTGAGCTCAGGAGTTCGAGACCAGCCTGAGCAAGAACGAGACCCCCGTCTCTACCAAAAATAGAAAGAAATTAATTGGACAGCTAAAAATATATATAGAAAAAATTAGCCGGGCATGGTGGCACATGCCTGTAGTCCCAGCTACTCGGGAGGCTGAGACAGTAGGATCGCTTGAGCCCAGGAGTTTGAGGTTGCTGTGAGCTAGGCTGACACCACGGCACTCGCCCCAGGCAGAGAGTGAGACTCTGTCTCAGAAAAAAAAAAAAAAAAAAAAGAAAAAGAAAAAACTATGTAGCCATGAAAAATGTTAGCTAATCAGGACTATAGGTAGAGTTATGGTTCTGGGAACTGAAAACAATTAGTGCGTTACTACTGTTCTCTGTCTCGTATCTGAGAAATTATTTTTAATGAATAAAATGACCAATTTGATATAAAATGTAGAATGTGGAATTTTGTATTTGAAACAAACATCAGTGATTATATTTAGGCTATTGTTAACTGCTAAAATAAATACACTTAAATGTTTTATGAACTATATACCATGGGATGTAGTTTAACATTCAAATATTTGTTTAGGTGTTGCCGGTAGGGTGGGTAGCTTTCTTTCACGTAGTAATTCAATTGAAAGAAGTGAGATGATTTCATCTTTTGGCTCTATTCCTCACTACTGCCTTGAAGTCCTCTAAATTCATACAGCAGAAAAATAAAAAATGTGGGAAAGACACACTTGTTCTCTAAACTTTAGCCCAGAAATGATATAAATGACTTCTGATTATATTCCACTGGAACGTGCCCTAGATGCAAGAAGAATGGGAAATATAGTCTGGTTTGGTAGCTACTTCTCAGTAACAACTCTCTTTACATGGAAGGGGGAGTATGAATTTTGAAGGCTAACAAGCTGTTACTACTACGTAGACCATCTAGCCAGTTCTCATTTTGCCAATAATAATTTTCAGGCTTAGAGAGATTAGCCAAATATCTCAAATCTACATAAGCATTGACAAGAGTCCAGACTACTAACACAGTCATTGATTTACTTATTCATTCATCGACTGTTGATGTACTTTTTATCTTGGCCCAAGAACTATGGTTGGTGCTATGGATAACTTGTTGAAACAACATAAAAATCATATTCAAGCTGAATGGCCATTCAGTTTCCCATATTAATTTGCACTTAAAAACTAAAGCTCCTAATCTATTTTTTTAATTATTAGCTAAATATTTGGATTTGAAGTCAGCAAAAGTAGTATAGATTAATAAATAACTCTGACACTGAATGACTCTATGGCATTAAGTATGATACTTTTCATATGTTTATGCCTCACTTTTCTCATTTTGAAAACGGAAATAATGTTAGTAACTGCTTCATTAATTCATGTATGCAACCAGAATTTATTAAGCACTTAGGATATGCTGGGGTCTTAGGATATATGAGAAATTAATTCAGGCTAAATCCTTAGGTTCCTAGCACTTAAATTATAGATACTACATCAAATGTTAAGTAATACATAAAAAAATAAAGCATAGTAAGGGGAATAAGGAGTGTTGAAATGTTGCTGTTTTAAATAGAGTGGTCATGAAATGCTACTCTGGTAATTTGACATGTGAGTATAAATCAGAAGGAAATAAGAGAATAAGCCATGTAGTAATTTGCCAGAATATTGTTCCAGACAGAGAGTTCAGTAAATGCAAAGATTTTGAAAGAGAAATATGCTTGATATGTTTGAGAAAAGGAAAGAAATTAGTGTTTCTGAGGCCGAAGGTATGAAAAGATTAAGTGCCAACCAAGATGTAGCTTTAATGTTCCCCTCAGTGTGACTAAATTTTAGGCAGGCTTTTCCCTGACTCTAGGCCCCTGACCTTTCTTTTTTTAGAGCATTTATTTTAGCAAACTTGTAGTTGTAAATTCTTTCCCTGCCCCTTTGAAACATATGTAAATCTTCTTGCCAGTTTTGCAACCCAGCAAATGTTTTACTCTAGGACTAGGGAGCCATCTCTTTGAAGTCTAAACACTGAAGGTGATAGTATTTCTCTCTCTCAGATTCTGTGGGAGAAGGATCTTAACTTCAGTAGGCATATTCCTCCAAGCTGTAAAACTACCTCCTTTCATGAAGATAGAGGAAGGCTTACTTTTCCTTTGATTAAGTCCAACCAATAAACACAGGTAGCCTATGATTCGCCTCACACTAGCTCTTAAAATATCTACAGACCTTTGTTTTAGCACAGTTGACTTAGTCACTCTCCCCCCTATTGCAATAGTGTTGAATAAAATCTTCCTTGCCTATTTAACTTTGCCCAGTGCAATTTTTATTTTGACAGTACAGGCATACCTCGTTTTACTGCACTTTACTTTATTGCACTTTGCCAATATTGCATTTTCTACAAATTGAAGGTTTGTGGCAACCTCGCATTAAGCAAGTCTATTGGCACCATTTTTCTGATAATATGTGATCACTTCATGTCTCTGTGTCACATTTTAGTAGTTCTCACAATATTTAAGATTTTTTAATTATTAGTATATTTTTTATGGTAATCTTTGATCAGTGATCTTTAATATCACTATTGCGATTGTTTTGGGATGCCACAAACTATACCCGTATAACTCAGTAAACTTAATCAGTAAATGCTGTGTGTTCTGACTGCTCCATTCATGTGCTATTCCCTCATCTCACTCTCTCTCCTCAGGCTTCCCTATTCCCTAAGACGCAAGAATATTGAAATTATTTCAGCATATTATGGGGTACAAATGTTTAGGTTATGTATATTGCCTTTGCCCCACCCAAAAAATAAAAAAATAAAATAAAATAAAATAAATATAAATAAATAAATAACTGTATATTATTAAATACATAGTGATGTTAATTATACTTCAACAAAGTTGTTTAAAAATAAATGGAAATAAACTGTCTATAAGTCACAGAATCATATTATTTTCCCCAGGACCTACATGTAATATAAAGAATCAAAAAATAAACATACTTTGTTGTTCAAAAAAATGAAAAAGAATATAGAAATTAAACAAATTAAAATTAATAACTCTTCAATGGCCTCTAAGTGTTCAAATGACAGAAGAGTCATGTCTTTCACTTTAAAACAAAAGCCAGAAAGGATTAAGCTTAATGAGAAAAGTATGTCGAAAACCAGTATAGGCCAAAAGCTAGGTTTTTTGCACCAAACAGTTAGCCAAGTTGGGAATATAAGGAAAAGTTCTTGAAGGAAATTAAAAATGATACTTCAAGGAACACATAAATGATACAAAAGAGAGACAGCCTTATTGCTGGTATGGGGAGAGTTTTAGTAGCTGGATAGATCAAACCAGCCACAACATTCCCTTCATTCAAAGCATAATCCAGAGCAAGGACCCAACTTTCTTTGATTCTATTAATATGCAGACTGAGAGAGGTGAGGAAGCTTCAGAAGAAAAGTTGGAAGCTAGAGAGGTTGTTTCATGAAGTTTAAGGCAAGAGGCCACCTCCAGAACTTAAAATACAAGATGAAGCTCTAAGTACTGATGCGGAAACTACAGCAAGTTATCCAGAAGGTCTAGCTAAGATAATTGATGAAGATGTCTACAGTATACAACAGATTTTCAATGTACATGAAACAGCCTTCTTTTAGAAGAAGATACAACCAAGGACTTTCATAGCTAAAGAGGAGAAGTCAATGCCTAGATTCAAAACTTCAAAGGACAGGCTTACTCTCATGTTAGGGACTAATGAAACTAGTGACTTTAAGTTAAACCAAATGCTCCTTCACCATTCTAAAAATACTAGAATCTTTAAGAATTATTCTAAATCTGTTCTGCTTGTGCTCTATACATGGGGCAATAAAGCCTGTCCGACAGCACATTTGTTTATTACATGATTTACTGAATATTTTAATTCCAGTTGAGACCTCCTGCTCAGAAAAAAAGATTTTTTTCGAAATATTACTGCTCACTGACAATAGACTTAGTCACCGAAGAGCTCTGATGGAGATTTACAAGATTAATGTTGTTTTTGTGCCTGCTAACATAACATCCATTCTGCAGCCCATGGATCAATGAGTAATTTTTACTTTTTAAGTTTTATTAGTTAATAAATGCATGTTGTAAATCTCTATAGCTGCCATAGATAGTGATTTCTCTGATGGGTCTCAGAAAAATAAATTGAAAACTTTCTGGAAAGGATTCACCATTCTAGAGGCAATTAAGAACTTTCATAATTCATGGAAAGAGATCAAAATATTAACATTGGCAGGAGCTTAGAAGAAGTTGATTCTAACCCTCATGAATGACTTTGAGGGGTTCAATACTCCAGTGGAAGAAGTAACTGCAAATGTGGTAGAAACAGTGAGAGAACTAGAATTAGAAGTAGAGCCCGAAGATGTGACTGAAACTGCTGTCTCACAATAAAACTTGAACAGATAAGGAGATGCTTCTTATACATGAGCAAAGAAAGTGGTTTCTTTAGATGGAATGTACTCCTGGTGAAGATGCTGTGAATATTGTTGAAATGACAATGAAGGATTTAGAATATTACATAAACTTATTTGATAAAGTAGCAGCGAGGTTTGAGAGGATTTACTCCAATTTTAAAAGAAGTTCTACTATGGGTTAAATCATTATCAAACAGCATTTTATGCTACAGAAAAGTCTTTTGTGAACGTAAGAGTCAATCAATGTAACAAACTTCATTGTCTTATTTTTAGAAATCAGCACAGCCACCCAATCTACAGAAACCACCAACCTGATCAATCAACAGCCATCAGCATCAAGGCAAGACCCTCCACCAGCAAAAAGATTACAACTCACTGAAGACTCAGATGATCATTAGCATTTTTTGTAATAAAGTACTTTTTAACTAAGGTATGCATATTTTTCAGACATGATGCTATTGCCTGTGATAGGAGATTATTGCCTGTATGCCTGTGATAGGAGATTATTCACAGTATTAGGGAAAGGCAGATCACAAATGGCCTTTTGACCATGTCACAATTTGTACTTTCTTTTGAGTAAGTGAGAACTTCTCCAGAGTTGTGAGCAGAAGACTGCCATGATATACTTTATATTCTAAAATGATCACTCTAGCTGTCATGTAGAGAGTAGGTAGAAATAGGAAAATCATTTAAAAGACTATTGCAATAATCCAATTGTTGTGTCCCTAAAAGAGACAGTGAGCTGAACTTTGGACATTACATCTAGTTGTTTATTTTGCATGGAAGGAAAGGTATTCCATGATACTAATTCATAAGCATTGGCTAATTGTTTGCTCAGTCTGTGAGGGACTTGGAGAAACCAGATTGGAATATTTGTATCAGGGAGAAGCATTTGTTTTTGACCTCTCAAAAAGGAGACACATTATGAGGATATATTCTTATTCGACTGAATGATTACCAAAGAGTAATCTCCTCTCTTGCTCCAGCCTGGCAGCCACAGCTCCTATACCTGCATCCCCCCAGAGCTCAGTATAGTACTTTTTTTGCATTGGGATGATTTCACCTTCCTATTTGTTTGGTTTCAGCAATTTTAGCATCATTATAATAGTTGTTGTATTATATTCCCTCTATTGAACTACCCTTCATTTGCTTGTTTTTGAAATCTCTGACTACTTACTGATTAATACGATTGGTTTTAATTTTACTGTATGAGTTAATTGAGCATTAATGAGTTCTTTATGATACATCAATAATTAGTTTTCCTGTTTACTGTAGAAAGAAATGTGTAGTTTTTTTGTTTGTTCTTTTATTGATTGTCCTTTTTTGGATGGTTTTTTTTTTGTGGTGAAGGAATTGTATTTATTTATTTATTTATTTTTACTTTCCAAGTTATAGCCTAAGAAGGTCCAGGGCAAATGATCTCTTTTTTTTTTCTCTGAACCAAATGTATATCTGGCTTTACATCTATGTGAAAATGACATAAGAAGTGAGCATGGGCAAGTCCACTTTTACTATACGATTTCCTGGGAAGGTGTCATCAACTATATCACACTATTCAGAAACATAGTTTCTATAAATATTTCTTCTATATCATTTCCAAAACAATGTCTATCTTGTGCAATGAAAAATGTGCCATAGAGGCACATTATAACACCTAAACTAAACCTCACAATAGCTATGGGGTTTCTTAAGAGCCCTGTTGAGATATGGAGGAAAATTTGAATTCAGCTTCTATGTGACAGTACCCTGATTGGTAAAATTGAAATAATAATGCTTACCTGTCTCTCTTGGCCGCTGAAAAATTAATTAGAATGTTATTTTTCTTTGAGAATCGTTAATGAAAATGACTGTGCATGAACAAATTTCAGTTTCTATTCTTAATGCTAACAATAAAAAATAACATTTCTGCACTTTTTCCTGTTTTAGTTGGTCATTGGTAATTTGAAATTTTTAAATACTGTAGTAAACTACATATTCAAGAAAAAAATGCAACTTTAGAAAAACTTTATGGAACAGAATATAATATCCACAAGGAAAGAACTTTCTTTTTTTCATTCACTATTTGCTAAATATATAAAAGCATGCCTGACACTTTTAAGTATACATTTATTTATTGAATGAATATGTATAGAAAGGATTTTGTTAACGTGTACATTCATGGTTTTACTTTAAAACTCACCACAAAGACTATCAATCTCAACTTTTATCTACATTAAAAATCACATCACACATACACACTTTTCCAAATAAATAATTATAATATGTAATTGTTCCATAAGCAATACCATTTAAATTGAGTAAGATGAAAAGATATAGTTTGATTTTCTTGTTGTTGTTTAGGAAACCAAAAAGATCTAGATAACATGAACATGTTTACTTGTAAATATGATAATATTAAAATAAGAGCCACTGTAAATACTACTTTAATTTCACTTTTATTTATCTGTATTTGTATGATGTTTAATAATAATTCTTATGTTTATGTTAATATGTTTCTTGGATTTCACTGTATCTGTATAGATCCTTCCTGTGTTTATGTGTTGTTTCCCTACATTTATACAGCATTTGGTTTTATGAAATATTGCCAAATTGGCATATCATTTTTACTTTCTCTTCTAAAACCCTCTGTCTCTCTGGTTCTGATAGAAATCTAAAATTCAGAACAAGTCTTCTTATCATGGAATTGTATTAATAAACTTAATTAACAAAAGCAGCGTCTCGCATTTATGAAACTGGCAAAGCTAACACCTGTCGTTTTGTCAGGTACCTAATCTTGTAAGAGTCTATAAAATATGAAGGTAACCGTGCCTGGTTATATGAGAAATTTATTTGGACTTCTTCAAAAAAAATACAAATAAAAGGAAAACACAAAAACCCTTCTTCACAATTGATATCTCTCAGAATTACTACTGATTTTATTATTATTGTTGTTGTTGTTGTTGTTGTTGCTTTGGCATTTGTGGGTTTTATGCTGCCTCAGCTTTGTGGGTCTCATTCTTTCATTCTGAAATTCAGTGAACACTTTGTCTCACCTGTAGTAGTAAAACTTACATCACTCTTCATATTTCCCTGTGTCTTTTTAAGTAAATGTTTCACTTACTCTTTTGGGTGAGCAGTGATCATTTCCATTCTTCAGAGGGGGTCCTGTTAAGGACTGAAGATGTGTGAGATCCCTACTCATATGTTGAAATCCTACCCCCAAAGGTGATAATATTAGGAGGTGGAGCCCTTGTGAATGGAATTAATGCCTTTATAAAAGATGAGCCAGAGAGTTGCTTCACTCTCTTTCTGCCACGTGAGGGTACACTAAGTCGTCAGTCTGTAAGCCAGGAGAGAGCCCTCACCAGAAACCTGACTGTGCTGATACCATCACCTGGAACTTCCAGTCTCTGGAACTGTGAGGAATAAGTCTGTTGTTGATAAGCTACTGAGTCTATGATATTTTATTATAGCAGCCTGAATTAACTAAGACAGACCCTATTCAATCAGCACATTATTTTCTCTTTGTGGCCTCCTAAAATGCATTACTGCTTCACAAATACACTATTTAATGTTTATCAACAAATTAAAACTTCCATAAATTTCCATGTCTATGTGTGTCCATCTCTCAACTTATAAATATGGTATATTTCTAATGTTCTGTCACTAATTTAACACCCAAAATGCATTATTTCTAGTAAACAATATTATAAACTGTGTTCATAGCATCAAGCCAACACCAAAAACTTTGAACAATGTTTTTTGGCTATATGAAGCCAAACCATTATAATATGTTTACTATGGGAATATATTTATGCTTCCAAATTTGTATAACCCATATTTCTAAGGTGGTTGTGACTTGGATATAAGAAATTGCTAAGTATTAATGAAATAAGTATATTTTAAAAATGTATCTATTATCACCATCAGCAGCCACTCCCAAACCTGATGCTACTCCATTAAATTTCTTTTTTAACAAAATGATTTCTAATTGCTGATTGTACTGGGAGTCCTCAATGACTGTTTCACATGGGCTTTAAGAACTTATCCTAAAAGGTGTTACGTAGAATCTGCTCTAGCCTACCTATTATTTTTCTCCTTTTCTCTTTTCAGTATGTATCCATTTTTATGGTTCCAGCCCTGCCAACAGTGACCATTGACAGCATTACTTCTTCAGTTAGTGCTGCTTATTTTCAAGGTTTAGCTTCCTGCTGTTGCCACCATTGGGTCCTCTATCAACGCCAATGCTGTCAATCATGCTGATACTGCCTTCCTAGCAATGGTTCCCCTACTAACAAGCAACGTCAAAAATACTGTTACCTTATTAGTTCAATTTTCCAAGGATATTATAAAGAACTAGCTTTTTTTGCTTTTACTAATTCTTTTACTAGAATCTCCAAAGCTGTGTAAAATAGAGATTTGAGGTGAGGGAGGTAGAAATTGTGGAAAGAAATAAAAAATCCGAAGTTCTGAAAGGGAGTTAAACTCCATGAAAAAATTCCCCCAATGCTTTTCCTTCTTACATCCTCCCTTCCTTCATCAACCAGTATTGCCCTTTTTGACACTGATTTTTAAAAATCTAAAGTAAAGCATACATAAGAAGTGGGCATGGAGATATAAGGATGTAGTTTAAAGACAAAAAATAATTTTTAAAAAATTATCTGCACAGCTTTCATTTGGGCCAAATTAAAGAACATTATTTATATATATTCGTTTGTGAGATGCTCCTTTGAGCTCAAAATTTTGGTTTTCAATTCATCTATTTTGATGTGTATGGCTCCAGATTTTTCATTTTCATTGCTATATTGTAATCATTGTGTAAGTATACCACAAATTATGATTCAAATTGTGGATACTAGGGGGTTTTTGGTGCAGATGCAAAGTTTTTATTTCCTCCATTACTGAAGCTCTTAAGTTCATAAAACTCACTAGGTTTAACCAAATTCAGGCCCTGATAGAAAAAAGGCAGAAACAGGATTCCGGTTACTTGAACTGTAATCTTGGCTATATGTTAGTTCACTTTGTGTTATTGAAAAATTCAGGAAAACTCTTTGGTTTTCCAATATTGTATATAACAACATCAAAACAAAAGTATTTCTCTACCCTAACTCATTAGTTTGAACACTTATCCAAAGAATATTGTTCATTGATTATGGCAATCTGCAGCATTGATTTTGCTTGTATTTTAGTCATTATGCTAAGAAGATCTTTATACTTTTGGTGTCAGTTTCCAAGCAGATAATTCATCAAATAATATTCTTCTGCTACAGTTCCTGTCACTCTGTAATCCAACTGATTCTCCTATAAGAATGCTTGGCAGAAATAATAGGGCTCCAGAATTATTCCTTAGAACTTCAAAAAGGTCTTTCTTTTATCAATAGGGGCAAGGAATAAGAGATGGGCACAGAAAAATAATATTAGTTCTTTTAATTGATAATTAATTATCAAGCATGCACTTTTATTTTATGGCCTTTTCACTCCTTAATAAAAAGAAATCATGGTAAAAACAAAACAAAACAAAACCCTGTTAAAAGTTTTAATTAGTAATGAGGCATTTGCCCACACACTCAGTGTATATTTTTTAAGTTTGCAACCTCTCTAGCAGCATAAATCAAAAACCTAGAATTATTAAAAGCATTTCCAGAAGAGAAAAAGGGGCAAAAGCAACTTCCTTAGCATTAACAGGTTTTTTAAATTAAAGCATGTATCTAGACATATAGTGGAATAATAATTCATGAGATTGCAATTTACCATGTACTCTTTATTTGATATAATTTATTAATACCCAAAGTTAGCTGGCATATTTCTATTTAGCAGAGCACTGGGACTGTTAAATAACAGAAAGCAATAGAATTTTATCATGTATGAAAAACAATTTGATCAATTGCTATAAATATACACAAAATAGAAAAAGACAAGAAAAAACTACATTTGCAATTTAAAGTTATCGGGCAGGTGTGTTATGTCACATGCCTGTGGAATCCTACTTATAAATGCACATTTTAATACCAACTCATCGGCCCTATTCATTAAGAGGAAAAGTGCTGATTAGAAACAATTTTCATTTTTCAGTGCACCCCAAGAGTTCTTTCTTTCTAAAAAAAATGTTTCTAATTAGATAGTTTAGACTCATTTTTTAATGAATTCATAAATTTTTATGAATTCATAAATATTGTTTCTCTGATATTATTGCTTAAGCAGTATATACATATGTATAAATACATAATATATAAGTTATATATATGTATGTATGTGTGTGTGTGAGAGAGAGAGAGAGGGAGAGAGAGAGGGAAAACGTGACCATGTAATAACTTTATTTCAAAAGAAAATTAGAAGTGAGCAGTGAGGATAATAAATTTGTGTTGTATCCTTGAATATCTTAAATATAAACAATGTATGATTTTAAAAACCACAAAATCCAACACTACATTAAAAATTAATAAAATTGCTTCTCTTTATGCATTTTCTGTGCCTTCTGTGGAAGGAGCCTATTTTTTTCTCTTATATTTTCTCTTCAAAGACCACATTACTTTTTGGAATTCTGGCCCATCCTAAGCCAGATCTCATGTAAACATGTATTTAGTTCTGTAATCGCAGCCTTTAAAGTAAGAATAGAATATGATTTATGTTTTACAAACACATATTTACAGCAGTGCCAAAGACTGATGGAAGGTCAGGACATTTGTGAGCCAACCATAGCAGTCAGGGAGGTAGGGAGACCATGGTTGGAAGCCAACAAAGAAATGATGAGCCTGTAAACAGGAGAGGTAGCTGTGGGAATGAAAAGTAGAATACAGATCTCAAAGATATTCAGGAGATGGGATTAACACGATGTGCTGACTGATTGAATGTGAGAGATGAGATAAATGAATGAGCTGAGGATCATAATAAGGTTTCCTAGCTTGGGTGACTCACTGAATAGTGATTTCATTAACTGAAAGGAAACTAAAGAGGAAAGAGCAGTTTTGGAAAGGAAGATAGAAACTTTGATTTGGATATGTTGAAACCATCTTTTATGGGCATCCTGGTAAAATATATCTTGTAAGCCATTTTAAAGTACAGGTTTATATTACATAATTAGAGGGATATTCTAAATACAGATTTTAGAACTCACTGGAATAAAAGACCACTCTTATGAAGAAATCAAGTTAAACCGCTAAGATTGTGTAGAATGAGCAAAATTCCAATAACTGAACCCTGCGTAACACAAATATTTAAGGCAAAAAAGGAGTGTCCATAAAGAAGAAAACAAAATTAAAGGCCTGGATATTATATAATTGAGTTCCAAGAGAGAAGGCATGTCTACACCATTAATTGCTGCAGAAATTTGGGGAAGACTTCACAATTAAAAGACAATATTGATTAGAGCAGTTTTAAAAGGAGCATTTGGGGCAAACACCAACTTGCAATTGGCAGGGGGATTAAACCGGAAGATAAAGAGCTCTTGAGCCCATGAAACTGTCTCCAGTTGTTATCTTGTGTGTTAGTTCTATTTCATTACGTCATAGGACTACCTTACTACACTTCATCTTGAGTCAGCTCTAAGTTGGCACTGCTGCTAAGCAGTGCTAGTTTTTTATAACTATGGGTCCCCTTCTTAACTAATAATTAAATGAGATTAGTTGCTGGGTTAAAGACATTTAAGACTGAAATTATAATTATTTCTCTTGCACTTCTTAGGAATTTATAAATTTCCAATCACTCTAAACTCTCCCTTCTCTGAATGATTTGGTTTGCATGTAGCATTTCGATATATATAATAAAGCCTTTTTATTCCCTTAAAGGAAGAGTTTTATTTAACTCAGATTTGAAAATAATATCTAAGAGAAGACTTAAATGTATATAAGAAGACAATGAAAAAAGAAGACAATGGTACACCAACATTTCAGAAGATGATGTTTCAAAATGTTGGATCTCCTACCTTATCACAAATGAGTAGACAATATATAGGCATTGATTTCAATTTTGGTGCTATAAAACATAGATTAAATCATTTTAAAAGCAAGCAGAATCTGCTTAAGGATTTGACCTTAGATGCCACTGTAATAGACTATCTTGTCATTGCTTAAACATGAGTTCTACCTCAGCAAACATTTACTACTTAAGATCCGGGCAGGAGATCTACCTTAAAACACTGCATTTTCTACTAAATATCCTTCACTCAATTTTAAAATTCCCATCTGTTGTATATACCACCTTTCCACACATGCTCAGTACAATTCAGAAATAACTGTGTGTGTCATACAGGTTTCCAGCAGGAAAGAGCACATTCAAATTCAAATAAATTGAGGAAAGCTTAGTAAAAGAACTATTCATGTAGTTGTAGAGAGGCATAGGAAAAACCACGAAAGACAGTGAAATACATGGGGCTTCCATACCAACCCTAGGTATTTGGGGTGGGAAAAGGAGCAGTTACCAGGAATCTATAGATAGAGAGGGCTGAGGGGCAAGTCAACTTGCAGAAGCTGAGGACTTTCTGTGGAAGGTCAGACAGCCTGCAGCACAGCCAAAGGAGAGTAGAGAGAATCAAAGTTTGATTCAATTTTCTCCTTGTCTCTCTTGCATTTCCTTCCAATGATCCCCAACGAAGGAACCCTGAAGGCAAGGGAGTCTATTGGTATAGTCGTTACAACATAGAACCCTTACTGCATAGCCAACACTCAAATCAAGATATGGAATATTACCAGCACAGTTACATTATATTAATATAACATAACATATGTGATGTTATATAAATAAATGCTCTACAGAGTACTCTCCAGGGGCATAGAGTTGAATGGAGAATTATAAAGAATAGATTTGGGGTTTTAAATATATATACAGAGAGATATATAAAATGAATGAAAGAGTGACTAATATGGTTAATACTCAGTTTAAAATACTCTGTTTAAAATTTAAAACAGTAATATTCTATAATCTACCATCAGAATGGCTAAAAACCAAACAAAATAAATAAAACAAAAATAAAAGTTGATATGACCAGGTATTGCTGAGGATACAGAGCAATTTAAACTGTCTTATATTACTTTACAGAATGTAAATTGATACATGACTTTTGTATATCCTACCAAAACTGGTACAACCTACAACCAAACAATTCCATTTCCGGATATAGAGAAATATGTCATTTTGTGTACAAAAAGACTTGAACAAGAATATTAACAACAACACTATAACAATCAAAAGTAGAAATAACCCAAATGCCCACCAATAGTAGAACAAATAAATAAATTGTGGTATATTTATATGCTGGAATACAATATAGAAATGAAAATAAACATCCAATAACATGGATAAAACTCAGTGTTTAGTGAAAGAGGTCAAACACTAAAGGAAACATTTCCTATATTTTCATTTCTATAATATTCACTAACAACATAAGTTAGAGAATATCACGGTGGCAGTAATGTCCCAAATCTTCATTTAAGCTGTGGCTATGTAGGTATATTCACTTTGCAAATATTCCCCATGCTAAACAGTTACAATTTTTTCACTTTTATATATTTATGTTACAATACATTTTATAAAGGTTTTTTCTTAAAAGAAAATGGTAAGGAAAGTATGGATGAAAGGTCAAATGAAGATACCTAGCACACCAGAATAGTAAGATATTTCCCCAAATTTCTGGCTTTGGTTAGCACTGCATAGAGATGGAGCCCACCAATATAGCAGGCCACTTCTGATTTGGGCATCAGAAGTCTTCCTGTGGCAGATAAAATGTAACAGCTTCATATCCTTAGAATCAGAAAACCTTGCATTTGACCATAGTCATATCACAAACCATCTGTTTGTTAATCTCTTCATGCCCTCCTTTCCCCATCTGTAAATAGATGAGATTTAGAGAAATGATGATTAAGATTTCTGTTCTGCCAATTCTGTCTTTCTTGCCAGTTAGAATTTAGATAGGTATATAGATAGATCGATAGATAGATAGATTCATATATACACAAAGATTGAAGAGTAATGTAAAGAAGGGTATTTATGCTTTTTCATGTGTCTATATCTTTGTAAATGTGCCAAAGACACATCAATATGAAATTGTAATCAATAAAAATATAGCAGTTGCAGTTCTAAAAAGCAAGCTAACAAGATTAGCAATAAGACAAAAACCAAAGCAAATAGAATAAAGACCAAAATCAAGTTCCAACTCAACTAATATGTTAAATTAAATGTCCAAAGCAGCTTACACGTGAGTTTGTATGACAAAGAGGAATGTATGTTGGCATGCTACATTGTTGTAGTTTGATGGTCTAATTTTATCACATCTGCAAGACGGGTCTTATATCTAAAGGAAAGTAATCAATAATTAAACAGAGAAGTGCTTGCTTGCCTGGCAGATCCCATATTTTAAAATACAAAAAAGATTTTCCTTCCAGAAGAAATATATTTTCATGACAGGTATGGAGACAAATTCTGGGGTTTTTTAAACACTGCATCTGACAGTAATTAAGCCTCTATTAAGACTGTTGTTTATTTTTAAGTTCAAATTTGCTTAACAGCCATTAGAATCTCAGCGTTTGCATTTGCCTATGGTGAGATTCTTCTGTGTGCTTCACTGTGGTTCACAGCAGGCAGTCAAGCCTAGTAATAATGGCATGTTAATATTAGAAGAATCTCCAAGCAGTCTCAGAAATTGAGATACCAAATGATGTTTTAAAATTAATCTTTATTTTAAATGCATGTTGTTTTTATCATTTTAGATGCATAAACAAGTTGATTTTCATTAGTTTTATGATCTTTTAGGATGTTTTATTTTTCTTTTGAGTTAGTTGGAATCAAACTCATTCATAGCTTAATAGCAAGTGAGTACAGCCAAATTAGAGGCAAAATAGAATGGAGAGTATAAGGGCATGGGCTGTGGAATCCAATAGACCTATTTCAGATCTTATCTAAATAATAAAATAAAAAAATTTTTAATTTAAAAACTTCACTTGTTATCAAATTATTTCCACAGTAGTGTAAACACGAAGGGCACAAAAGAGTTAAACAAATTTTTTAAAACTATAAAAACATTAGAGTGCATATCCCTTGTATTAAGGAATTGGCAACAGGCACTTTTAAGACAGGGTATATTAAATGAAAATGCAACAAATATACTGAGATGGTGCCTTTAGGATGAATCAATGATATTGTCCCTTGTCTTTGCCCAAACAGTGGACCACTTGAGAAATAAAGCAAAGTAATCTGAATGTAGAAACCTGATAGAGTTGCTAATACCAAGGCACAGAATTAGAAAGCAGCACTGGATCTAAAGAGGCTTCCACAACTCTCTCTAGCCCATCCCCAGGAGGAGCAAAGCAGAACTTCTGACTTCCTGCCTGCAGTTTGCTCACCATAATCAGAGAGGGAGAGAAGGAGAAGTATGCACATAGGTGTCTTTCCAACTGAAAAAATAAAAACACAGTAGGGAGTAAGTGCCCCATAATATTTTTTAAAATATTTTAAATGAGGAATTCCAAACTGTAGAGAATGCCTTCTGATCAGTGGCAAATTAAAAAAAAAAAAAAAAAAAAGAACCTAACTGCTAATGGTGAAGATTTGACAACAAAAAGTGTGAAATGTGGTTCTGATACAAAAAGGGACCTTATTTCTTCCGAGAAGAAAAAAAATCAACACTTGTACGAAAATAATAGAATCAAAACTGAAATAGAGCAGAGGTCCATCATTTATCAGTATGATTTTAACAATCTTTTAGTGAGCAAGGAATTGGAATACAGTGGAACATCTATATTTTATATGATCCTCCTAAACCAATGGGTATACACATAGTTTTATTTTTGATGTGCAGATTTGTTATTTATTTATTTAGAGACAGAGTCTTGCTCTGTCGTCTGGGCCAGAGTGCAGTGGCATCATCATAGCTCACAGCAACCTCAAACTCCTGGTGTTTAGGGATCCTCCTGCCTCAGCCTCCCAAGTAGCTGGGACTGCAGATGCGTATCACCACGCCTGCCAGGCTAATTTTTTTTCTATTTTTAGTAGAGACTGGATTTCACTCTTGCTCAGGCTGGTCTTGAACTCCTGACCTCAAGCAATTCTCCTGCCTCTGCTCCCAGAGTGCTAGGATTACAGATATGAGCCACTGCACCTGACCAGATGTGCAGATCTCTATGCTAGGCTGTTTTATGTTGTCATTGTGTTGTTTTATTTTTTCCAAATTAAAGATTTTCTTTACAAAGAGATATTTGTCATTATAGGAATTATGTGATCATTTAAGTCAATATCTAGTACCAGAATTAGTCAAACCACACATGTAACATCTTTATGAAATAAAGCCTTAAGAAAAGTAATTTTTTTTTAATGGGAAGGAGTTTTAATTTGATTGTCTCAATTACCTCAACTAATACAAATGATTGACACCTCACCCCCATTTTTAATACTGAGATTTTAGCATCTTTGAAGTTCATACACGCATTCTTGTCATTTGAATTGTATCTACTCAGTAGAAATCAAAGTTTTCCTTTGTATAGATTGAAAAAAGATTGAAAATTTCAAAAGTATCGACTGTTATCTCTTATGGAGAAGTAGAATACTGGTGTGTTGCTATAAATACTACCAGCAGTTTGCAGAGTGTATTTAAAGTAAAGAGGTGAGAAGTTAAAATTGTGCTATTTATCCATTGCATTTACTATAGATTGAAAGGGATTTGTAAGTCAAAAGAAGTGAAATGAAAGAAAGAAAAGGTCAAAGAAAGTAACCAAGATAGAATGCAGAATAGGTAAATGTGCCCCTAGGGAAAAACACAACAGGAAAGGCATAAAAATAATGGCACACATCTTAGTCTGGATGTGTGGAATTCAGTGCCAGATTTGGTCTTTAAGCTTTGTGTTAAGTAATTTAAATAGAGAATTTTCCATGGTGAATATGTATTTAAGTGCCTCCACTTTAGATAAGTGTTTGTTTCATTGATTGCAAAGCCTAATAACGGTAGTATCTAAATGATGTTTGCTTGGCACAATACTCCTATTACAAGCGAATGAGCTTCTGCCAGAGCCCTATGCCTACATCACAGGAAATAGTTTTCTTTAAAGCTGGTTTAAGAATGGCAGAGTAAAGAAAGAAAATTCAACAGGAGAAACAATGTTTTATGTCAAAATTGGGACTCAGCATAGGCTAGTAAAAAGAATGGGCAAAGACAAACCTTTTAGAGTTATGGAATTCATGATTTTCTACCTGCTCTATTTAAAGTGATTATAATCCTTCAACTAAGATCTATTATATGATACATTATATTAATGTTGTATTTCCCTGACTTATATCTATTTGCTCTTCCCAGATATATTTTTATCATGCAAAGGTAAAAATGAATGCCATAATTATAATCAATATATAACTTATTTATTAATTCATGCAAAGCCCTTTTGCTGTTCAAAATCACTAATGTTTTTCCTGGTATTTCTCTGCTACTATGGACTCAATGTTTCTCCTGATCTATGCATACAAATTCCATTCATGTTAAATTGAAGTGCTAATAAAAGTACTTTTTTTGGGAATATGTAGTAAACATAGTGTGCTAAGCTTATTTATTGTATATAAGTCTTTCCAGTATATTCCACGCTGTTCTAAGCATTTGAAATAATAAATCTTATAAATATTTCTGAAGTGATCCCTTCAACTGAATGTTAATGAAAATGAAGACTAATAAACTCACACCAATCATGTGCCCATAATAATTAAAAATTTAAAACTTAAAAGAATTAAAAATAAACTTATATTCATATAGTGGTTTGTATTTCCAAACTTGTTTGATTTTCATAACTTCTTTTAGCTTCTCCAAAGCACACAATGATGTAGATGAGCAGTCAAATATAACTACACCCATTTAGTGATAGGAAAATTGAGCACCTAGACTAGGTAAGTAAAAAGGTTGACAAGACACTTTGGCGAATCTGTGAGTAAATTGACGTCAATACCTGTCTGTTGCAGCTATTGAGGAAATGTAATTAAAAATAAAATCTTCTGATGCAGAAATCCTCTCCACAAAGGTAGCAGAAAAAGAAAACACTTGCATTATTGAAAAAAGGTTAAACCAGAATGTGATGTGCATCACAGGCAATCTACTAAATGATTACAAAGACAGCAAGGAATCTTCCCCTCTTGTATAGTCAAGCAGATAGAACTTACTACATACATAATGTCAAGATAAATAACTAGTCTTCAAGTAAGAGGAATTAGCAACACCATTTGTCTCATATTATTCATCCTCACTTTACATGGTAATTGAAGTGGATATCTCTGTTAACAAATTGGCTTTATCTAGAAGAAAAACAAACTTCGTTTTATTTCAGGAGTTAGTCCTGTAACATGGAGCAAGGTGCCCATCAAAGTCAGGCTCCAACCCTCCCACAGAACCTGGGAGATAGGGGGGCTATCTCCCCTGATGTTTGCGTTTCAGAGATGTTCCTATGCCCTTGAGAAAGACATTCCTAGTTCACGAAGCTGAAAAAAATGCCAGTCTAGTCTTCAAAAATATTTGTACACATTCAATGAGATGAGAAAGTATTTACAATTAAAAGCTTTCTAAGATAAATGTTGTAAAAGGAAAAGGAGAACAGGGAAATCGACCCCATTTTCAACAGGAATAATTAAGATTCTGATTTGCAATTTTCATTTGTCCCTGCATACCTAGCAGACCTCCAACTAGAGGAAGCACAATTGACCTAGTGCCTTTGCTGCTGCTCTTTGGCATCCCATGGCTGCTACCTGCCAACAAGACCAAGCAAGGATGCTAAAGCATGGTCCATTCTTCGGAGAAAGCAGGTGGCGGGGGGGAATTTTGTTGGCTAACTTTAGCTCCAGGATTTTGTGATGGTTTTGCCAAATCTTCCTTAGACTGCATGGCCGAACAGGGCTTCCATTCAACCTTTCCCTCCCTCTCTCTTTTAGTGGGATAAGCCTTAAATCAGTGAAGACTTCTTCAGCCTTAACTGGCTTCCTCTTTATTTACTGTCAGTCATTTACTCAAATAAAATCCTTTCATGTTTAATATCATTTTGGCATTTGTTTCTTGGACGATGTGAAGTAACACACTGTGGGTATACAAAATAGTACAATTGCTATGGAGTGGTATCATTCAAAATTACTAATGTGCTTAACCTTTGAGATAGCAATTCTACCTCCGGGAGTTTATATACCTGCACAGATCCAAACTGATGTATGTACAAGGTTATACATCACCATAGCATTAATAGTACAAGATCGGAAAGAAAATAAGGGGACAAATTCAATGAGATATTGTACATTCACACAATGGAATGCTATGTATCTATAAACATGATTGAGGTAGCTCTCAGTGTGCCAATATAGAGCATACAGAGGAAACTCCAGGGCATTTTTTTTCTTTAGAGATGAGTTCTCACTATGTTGCCTAGGCTGGAGTGCAGTGACTGCTTACAGGTGAGATCATAGCACACTACAGCATCGAACTCCTGGATTCAAGCAATCCTCCTGCCTCAGCCACCCACACACCTGGTACTACAGGCATGTGCCATGTTCGGGGCATATTTTTAAGAAAAGAAAGTAAGGGGCCAAAGGGTGTATATAGCATATGTAACTTTTATATAAATAAAGGGGGATAATAAAAATATATTTTCCACATTTGCTAAATGAAACACTGGAAGACTACCCAATACATTATGAAAGGAATTATTTTAGAGAGCAGAAAGAAACAAATTTGGTAGAGAAGGAAATGGGCACAAACAAGTTTGCTCAGCATATATTTTATTAAAATTTGAACCGTGTAAATATATTATCAAAAAAAATAAATTTAGCAAAAGTTAAATGAACCTTATTGAAACCACGTAGGCATTAAACATTAAATAAGAGAAAGAATTAGTACCTTATGTTACTTTTAAAATGTTGTCTTTTATCTTTGTCTCCCCTCTGTGTACCTACTTGTGGTAAATGATCCATTTGTTCATTTGATAACTATTGCTCAAGTATCTCTACTTATCAGACTAATCAGACTGGGCCCTGGGATGAGTGGATAGGACAGATAAGATTCCTATTCTAATGGAGCTTATAAACAGAGACACAGAGAGAGAGAGAGAATAGAAATTTTCAAGTGAGGTACATTCATTAAAGAGATATACTGGAGAAAATGAAGCCTACAAGTAGGATTTCACCCGGCTCTGAGATTCAGTCAAAAAAAGGAATCAGTTGCTATAGCAGTAATAATTTAAATTATTGCTCTGGCCTTGGCTATTTGAGAATTCTAAGCGTGGGCATTACATTAAATTGTACAGATACTACTGAGAATCTCTGTAGTAGAAAAGTTTACATGGAAAGAAACATAATGCCTTTGAAAATAACTTTAATAAGATTCAAGTTAAAAAAATAGAATTTTTTTATTTCTTAAGCTAAAATCTAAAGAGGCTGGCACTTCCTTTTTAATGATGTAATAAAAAATACATTTTCAGAGCTTGCATGAATTAGTTTTCAAGTAAATATATAAATTCTCATAGCTATGCAGCATTTTCAGCAGCTAACATAATTAAATTGATATCTATATACATTAAATATATATATTCAATTGCATTATATATTATTTTACATAAAAATTTCTTGAATATAGATTTATATAGATTTTCATTTAGAGCATTTTTAAAATTCTACTTTCAGTTACTTGAAAACAGTCATTTATAAATTTAATTTTTATTATTTAAGGAATTTAATTAAAATGAGATATAAAGTACAAAGAATACTAATGAACAAACTCCTGTGTACAAACTACTCTGTTTAAGAGAAAGCTCAGTCTCATTGCTTTTAATGTTTTCTTTGCAATCCCTCCTCCCTTCCCTATTATCTTCATGGGTAACCTCTATCCTGACTTTTGGATTTATTTTTCATTTGCCTTAGAAAAATATTATTACTCATTTTCAGTTTTTACACAATTTATTGTTTATTTCACTTGCTTTTAAAATTTATTAAAATATAATTAAATTGTATATATTTATCTGAGACTTGCTTTTGTAGCTCAACTTAAGATTCCTGAACTTTAGTTTCTCCTCTCTATATTATTACAGATAGCTGAAGGTCATTCATTTATATTGCTGTATAGTATTATACTGTACAGATATAACACAATTCATTCTACTGCTGAGGGACTTTTAAGCTTTTTCTCAGCTTTTTTACTATTACAAAAAGTACTTCTATGGAGATATTTATGCCTTGGAATATATATACATATATATATATGAAATTCTTCCAGATAAAGATTAAAGACTAGAATTTCTGATCCTTGGACATTTATGGCATCAAAATTTTTAGATAATAACAAGTAATTTTCCAAAATGTGTGTATTAATTTGCATTCCTGCCTGCCAGCAATATATGAAAGTTCTGTCATTTCACATCATCACCAACATTTGATATTTGAAAGCTATGAATTTTTATAACAATGTGGTTACATGTAAAATTATACCACATTATGATTTTAATTTGTATTTTCATATTAATACATTTGAGCATATTTTAAGTTTTTAATGATAATTTGAATTTCCCCTTCTGTCAACTGCAATTTCAGTCTTTGTTCTTGTTTTATAATTTTTTGTCCATCTCTTATTAGTTGTGGAGTTTTTAGTTATACATTCTGAATACAGTCATTTGTCATTTTTATGTATTGGAAATAATTTCTCTCAATTTGGGATTCTTAATTTTACTTTTTTATAATCTTTTGATAAATGGCAATTTTTAATTTATGTAGTTATATTACATAGTTAATGTTGTCTTGTTTGTTTTGTGCTTTTGTGTCAATTTTTTGCTGTCTTTAATTCATAATTATATTCCTCTGAAATGTCTTCTAAAAGTTGTATAATTTTTTCTTTTACATTTGTCTTTATCCAACCTGGAATTCACTTTAGTTCACAGAGTAATGTGAGGTGAACATTTCATTTACTTGGATTTTTTTCTCCTTGTTTGGATACCAAATTGACAAAATAACTAAATAATGATTAGGTTGTTTTTGGTATAATCTTGTATGGTAGTGACAGGCAAATATTCCAGGAGTCCCATACCTCATAGATTTAATCAGTTTAATTTCCTTTAAAACCAAACTTCTGATAGTTGAATGCTATTTTTTTCTTTTGTTTTTTATCTTCTTTAGCCATTTATGGATTAATTTGGTATTTTTTCATTTAATTTTTTTCTCTATTATATGATGTTATATTCACCATTTTGGGTTTAGTGATTACTCTAGAGATTTTAATATGCATACTCATCAAAATCTCCATTAACATTGTCTCTACCTTATTCCTGACATTAGCAGGACTTAAGAACCCCGAATCCCAATCACTCTCTCCTAATTTATATGCTATTATCTATTTACTTCGATATTTCTTTTAACTCCACAATTCATTATCATTATTTTTTGTAGTCACAGTGTTTTTTTCCAGCCATTGAGTTTGTTTTGATTTGCACACATATTAACCAATCTCTTAGCTCTTTATTTCTTTTGTCATATCAGACCATATAATCTGAGATTATTTTTATTCTGCCTGAAGTTTAATTTCAGGAACCTGTGTGTCTGGAATCTGGATGGGTATTACTCTGATGTTTGTGCATTTGGAGGATATCATTCTTTGCTGCTTTTTCTTGTATATTCCTGAAAAAATATACTGTCCTTATAAGGATGAAACAGGAATTATAGCCCTCTTTCTCCCCCTCCCATAGAAATGAATATGCTTGAATTCTTGTCATTAAGTGGAAGGCAGAATAAAAAAATTCTAGAACAGGCAGAATTCTTCACTATATTCATAAGAAAATGTTATAATTTTACATACGTATTGTTTTGGGGGAGACAGATTCATCTTCCAAGATTCCATTAAAAAGTCATACATTAAAATTGCATATTTGTTTACAAGGGTTGTAAGCTCCCTGAGAGCAGGGATAGTAGCATGGAATTTCTCTCATTATCTTGCCTAGTGCTGGACCCAGAGCAGATGTTCAGTAAATGACTTAAGTAAAGAACATTGTTCCTTTGTGTCAGAACATGATAGAGCAGTAGTGTTTTGGGACAAGGATAAGGCTGAATGCCTTTGAGAGTTTTGCTTGTCTTAGGCAAGGGATGCTGGAATAATTGTACAGCGTTGAAGAAACTGCTTGCAACACTGAAAATTTGAGAGGTTTTGCACACAGAAGCAGGTGTCCTGGGGGATGAATTATAACTGGCAGAAAAGAATCGAATGTAGTTAAGGACAACCATTCCCCGCCTTCCTTTTTGAGATGGAATTGTGTTTGTTACCTTAAATTTCCTAGCCAGGAAGGGAAAACTGATAGAAAGACTGAAGTATTTCAAATTTTCTTAGGTGTTGTCTTTGTATTAGAATTCAAGGATTCATCTGGAATGTATAAACTGACAGAGCTGTAGAAAAAGAAAAAAGAAAAAATGACTCTAGATCTCCCTGGGGTTGTATCCCAGCACAACTCTAGCTAGTCATGTAAATTTGAGCAATCCCTTATTCTACAACACGACTATGTCCTCATCTGTGTAATAGAAATACTCATAAAACTCACCTAACATAATCACTGACAATAAAATTAGCTAATATAGAGTGTTTAGAACAAATTTTGGTACAATGCTAACATAATGTTATCAGCTTTCCCACATGGACACCAAGGAATTGAGAGGGATAGGGTAAGTTTCTTATTTGTCTCAGAATATACCATATCCCTAAAGGCTGTGACATAATAATATAGCAATAATAATAATATAATAGAAAAAAATATTAAACCTTATTATATGTCAGTCACTGTGATTATATATTTATCTCATCCCCCATCACAGTGGGGCTAATAATATGTTCATCTTACATATTAACTACCAATTAAAAGGTTTATTAACATGCTCAAAACCAAGTTACAAGTAAGGAAGCTAAAATTTCAGTTGAGTCTAGCTTCTGAGTACTCTTTAGTAATCACTTTGTTATGCTACCTTAAAGAAAATGGGAATTTGATAAAACATGCATTAAATAGGTGAAAGAACAAGTGAAGTTTCAATGAAACATCATCTATTTTCATAATAAATGTACTTTGTAGATTTGTTCAGTGATGATAATTATTTCACATTCATTTATTATTAGGAAATGTGTTTTTCAGTATCCTTACAGGTGCTACAGAGCGATGGTTTCCATAAGGCAAAATAAAATGTGGTACCCTGGTATCTGTTTCTTTAATTGAGCTTTTAAAATATATATCATTTGAATGAAATTATAATGATTTCATTAACCTATTTTGCCCTTTCTCAAATATGATGACTATAAATGTGATAGGAAATTAAAATTGCCCATTGCTGGAGGAAAGCAATGAAGCTAGATTGACCAATATGCTTACATGCTTGTCTGGCAACTTTTCCCCTTAGATAGGAAAGCTTAAAGAGGAGGATCATTATAAATATCTATTTGATTATCTATAAAGAAAGTAAATCATGCAAACTCAGGCTCAGAATTTCAATGTATCAATTTTACAGTAGGAAATCTCAAATTTTTATTTCTTAGGGATTTCCAGTTTAACAGAAATGATAAAACATCCTAGTTTATTTTGTTATTTGGAAGGTGGTGGATATAAATTCAGTGATTGTCAGTGGTAAGCTTAAAATGAGTTCCCAAACACCAAATATTTTAGTGTGGAATGATTTTTAAATCTAGGGGAAAAAGAGACTATTAAGCATTCACATGTGTGTAGGTTCGTTCACTGGATGCAGTACAAGCCAGCTGCTGTATGAGCTATGAGGACTTGCAGATTTAGCAATTTTGCCATCTTTAAAAATGAATGCGTTAATAGATATGCTGGCATATAGATATCATGAGGAAAAGAGAAACAAATAAGTAATGTGATATTGGAAAGAAGGAAAATAAAATAACAATCAAAAATCAGGGCTGAGAGATACACTGCTACTAAGTGTATACAAAAACAGTATCATTGTTTCCTTCTCCATCTCCCCACCTCTCTCTCTCCCTCTCTCTCAAACACACACACACACACACACACACACACACACACACACACACACACACACACACACACGATCATGGCCAATGATTCTAAAACAAAGAACCCTAACTCAATTTGATTCTGGCAAAGAAAACCCCCTCATGAGAATGTATTTATACGTGTATCCTTTAGGAATAAGAATCACAGTAAAGCAAACACCACAAAACAAAAAAAAATCTTTCCCAAAGGACATTGAAAATTTTACTTTCCCTATGTAGTATGTGTTTACTTGCCCTAAAGCCCACCCTTTCAAACAATTATTAGTCTCTGCCCTAGCCTTCCAGCATCATTCACTCATTTTTAATCCATTGTAGAAAGGTACTCACCTTAAGGAATCATTTCTCAAAACATCTCCAGAAAATAGCAAAGAAAGTGGTTAGGAAATGGAAATTGGTTTGCGTGCATGCATGCGTGCGTGCGTGTGTGTTTGCAAATGGGTAATCCCTACACGTTTATGCAAACATGATTTAAATACAATCTTGAGTCATGCCTCTCATTTAAATAATTATTTTGCTAATGGCTGTGTCTTATTCCAGCAAAAACAGTTATACACTGAATTTGTGTGTTGTCTTACTTTCAAACCACACATAAATACAGGGAGACTTCAGTTTTTGGTGAAATGGTATCCTGAGATTTAGTTTGTAAAAAAGTGGTTTGACCCCTTTTTGTGGTATGCCCTGGCACTATAAGTCACCATCATATTTTATAATGTCTTATCACTGAGTCTGCCCCTGCAATAAGATTGAAAATTTCTTGTTTATTAGAAGAGACTTTTAAATTCTTTTTGCTGCAGTGCCATTAAGTTTAACTAGAATTGCTGTTTGTAAATATCAGGAACAGACAATAACGTATTAGTTGATGTAATGTTGGAAGACATTTTTCCATAGAATGCTTATTACAAGAGATAGTTGGATATCCAGCCCTCACCAAAAAGACCACGTAAATGATTTCTAGTGAAATTCATGTGATAATTGTAATAATATGAAATTTATGTGGTAGGAGTAGATGTCCAGGAAGTTTAGAAAGGATCCTGTTTTCTCTTCATTTTCTCCCCAGGCCACAACCTTAAGCACAATTTTTAACAGGCCAAGTCAACCCTGGTTCTAGTCTCCGATTCTCTTACAAACGTTGGTGCTTTCCTTCCCTGTGCTCAATATGTTTCCTCGTGTCTCTACTTTGGGAATAAGAAGAGGGACTCTAACATACCTATACAATCCACTTTCCAAAATATTGCAAAACGAGATGAAATTATAATTTCCCTTTTTCAAGGGTAATTTATGTTTGTTAGGAAAAAAAGCAATAGGCACAAATTTATTTGCATTAATATATGATTGATTAATAACTTCAAACCCTTTTTGTTTATTTAGTAATATATCGGAAAATAGGGTACACGTTAGCCATGATAAATTTTCTATTGGTGAAATTCCAAGCACTACTCCATGTTATAAATAACAATATGCAAGCAGACATAGGATATTTTTTTTCTTCCCCTAGTTACCTCCAAATCCAGGGATTTGTACTTGGAAACCTATGTTCAATATTGCTTCCATCAAGACCACTTCTCTGCAAGTGCTTATTTTTTACATAATCATTTTTTTCTGCAGAAGGCTTCTTAGCAGTCGCAATTCCTGACCGTTGTCTGTGATCTTCCAAATTTGCTGCCTCCTAAGACTTTTCCACTAGCCTTTCTCCTAGATGAGGTATAGATGCAGGATCTTGCACTCATCCTCATCCTTTCTTCAGAATGCCTTCTGTTCAACCCTCCAGATGACTGCAGGAAAGTCTAGTGACCTAGGGTCACTGAGAGCCCAGAGCCCAGTACCTGGCACATAGCAGCAAATAGAGATAAAGACAGAGACAGAGACAGAGACAGAGATAGAGATAGAAATAGAGAGATAGAGAGAGAATGATAAATGTGTCAGTAGAAATATTATCGAGAAGTATAAACAGGCGTTCTCCCCTTTAGTTTTTAGTCTGTTCTGTTTTAGTTTAAAACAATTTAATAGTGTCCATTGTTTACAAGGGTATGAAGAAATGGGCACGCATTTTTAACAGCCGGCCAGAAAAAAAATTGTTCAAACTTTTTTCTCAGTACAAGTTAGTATTATAAATAGCATCCAAATTGTTCAAAATGTTAAACCTAACAATTATACCTTTAGAAATTCATCAAAAGTAATATTTACAGATATGTTCATGTTCATCTCAAGTATATTTAACGCCACGTTTTCATGGTAATGAAATGTTGGCAGTGATGTAAATATCCAACAGAGAAAGTGATTAAATTAATTATACACATGCATACACATACCTACTGGAAAAATATACAGCCATTAAAATGGCATTATAGAGGATTATTGAATGATCAGAAAATTGCTCATCATGTATAAAATGACAAAGCATGCTTAAACTATAAGATGTTAAGTTACATATGTTCCTGTTTGTGTGCATAGACATGTGTTTATACAAACGTGTAGCTGCATATGCATATAATGAAAGCTGGAATGAGATACACAAAAAATGTTAACATAATTTATTTTTGATGTACTGGAGATTTTATTCTTCTATGCATTTTTCTGTATTTCACCCAAACCTTCTATAAATACCACAGATAATTTTTATAAGTAGACATAATATTACCAAAGGTAGAGATTTTTGTTGAATGAATGCATGAATTAATAATGGAGTGATAGAATAAGTGAATGAAAAATAAACGCTCAGGGTTGGCCAGGGTTAAATTTTCAATCTGTGTATAATACCTCCTCCCCTTTACTCATCTCTGAACACAGATGATCTGTTCCATAATTCTCATAATATTTTTTATAACAACAGAGACAGTATGATATAGGAAATAGATGCCTGTTTATAAGTTGGATCTACCCATACAATATCTCATCATCTCCTCATAGGATTGTTTCGTAAGTCATGTGTATATTATACTTATATAAACATGTTAAAATACTGTAATAAATTTTATTCTCTCCAGTTTCAACATTTTTCCTTAATACTTTTCTAATTATTTATTTTATTTGTATAACGTATATAATAATTTACTTCTCAGGCTAGTCCTCCTCTTGACAGCTGTTCTCTAGTGCAGTGCTTTTATATCTAGTTGTGGTAAAGGACAAGTTTTGTTTTATTTCCAGATTTATTTTCAATTGTAGATCAATAATTCCCTAAAATATAATAAGAGTTAATCACTAGAAGAAATGTTTTAAAAAGACATACCAAATGCAATCCCAAACATTTAATATTACAAATAAAAGTTACAGAATTTGTTTCCATCAATATCATATCAACTATAAGAAAAAAGAAAATAGTTACAAAATTTGCAAACTTTGTTAATTAAAAGAATCATTATTATACTCATAACTTATATACTCCCACTTTTACTAAACAAAGAGTTACAAGTGAAATAGAAATTGTGCATATTGTTCACACTTTGAACAAACAGCATTTAGATCCATATGTAAAGTTTATAATATAACAGATGAGCTTGCTATTGCTTGCTTGCTTATTTGATCAAAGTTTGATTGACTAGTTTCTAAACACTTACTCTCAATTTCTTTACTTATCTCACCCCAGAACTGTAACAAAATGCAGACAAGCACAGTTCCAGGAACCCCATTTTAAGTACCACTGCTGTGGCATTTCTGTTCTCTTGTGGATTGGATTTTTGGCTCTCAGGACATCGTTTTCTCTCTATTCCCCTTTCTTTTAACAAAATTGCCAAATAATGTTCTTCTTCTCTGGTTGCTTGTCCATTTATTCCTTCCACTGCCACCACAATCTCTCTCTCTCTCTCTCTCTTACTTGCAATATAAATGACATCAATTTAGCAAGGCACAGAATAAACTATAAAGCATACTTGGCCTGTTTATGGCTAAGGGAATGGACTATGTTTTTTTTAAGAAGGACGATAACCAGAAATTCATATGCCATGTCCTAGAAGACATGGCAAATGTGGGTCTTATGAAAATGAGCAGCCTATTTGGTGACCAGTACCCCTAGTCAGTTGTGTTTCAGTGTTTTTGTTCTAAGAACTCTGTCTGGATTAAAGAGAACCTCAAATAAGAATTTGGGGTAGACACAAGATCTGGCCCTAAGAAGGTAAGAAGCTGTGAATGACTAAATAAGGGAGCAGGATCCCAGGCTAAGCAGGATCTAGTCTCTTCACCCAACTAGAGAAAAAAATAATAACTGGAATTGAGACCTACGCAGAAAGACTTATCAATATGTGAGATGTTAGAGGGAAGATCCACAGCTTTGTGAACACACGTGCACCCAGAGTTATCACTCAGCTATGCTGGGTTAATATAGTCCCAAATTTGGTTTTCCCTGGGGAATAGGGAGGTGAAATCTGCAAGTAGGCAAAGTTGAGAGTGATGAGGATTACTAGCTATTTTTTCTCTTACAAATGTGGACACATTTTTTTAAACTGTGTTTTCACCTGCAAAATGGGAATTAAAATAACTATCCTTTCAGCCTGAGGATTATTATAAACACCAAATCACACATGTGAAAGAGCATATATGCAGTTCACCAACATATATATATATATACACACACACACACACAGACACGTGCATGTGTATGAATGTATGCATGCATATAACATTATTGTGACTACCATTTTTATAACCTGAGCCATCTGAATTTCAAGCAATTTATAGTCAGTGGGTATGTTTTGCTTGGTTTCTTCTGCACACAGTTCTCTTTTTAAATTTTTTTTTAATTTTTAATTATTATGGGTACATAGTATTTGTATAGATTTATAGGGTATATGTGATGTGATGCTTCAATACAGGCACACAAAGTGTATTAATCAAATCAGGCAATCAGGATGTTCATTACCTCAGGCATTCATCACTGCCCAGTACTAGGAACAGTCCAACTCTACTCTTTTAGTTAAAGTATACCCTCTATTAATGTTGATTATAGTCACTTTGTTGTGCTATCAAATATTGTTCATTCTATATAACTATCTAACTAACCATCCCCACTTTATGCTCCGCTCCCCACTACCCTTCCCACCTCCTGGTAACCATCATTCTACTCTCTGTCTCCATGAAATCAATTGTTTTTCATATTTAGTTCCCACATATTGGTGAGGACATGCAAGATTTGTCTTTCTGGCAGGGCGCGGTGGCTCACGCCTGTAATCCTAGCACTCTGGGAGGCCGAGGCGGGCGGATCATTCTGAGCTCAGGAGTTCGAGACCAGCCTGAGCAAGAGCGAGACCCCGTCTCTACCAAAAATAGAAAGAAATTAATTGGACAGCTAAAAATATATATAGAAAAAATTAGCCGGGCATGGTGGCGCATGCCTGTAGTCCCA
>RJWJ010004707.1:0-22962 GCA_004363605.1 Indri indri | reverse complement strand
AGGAGGCTGAGACAGTAGGACTGCTTGAGCCCAGGAGTTTGAGGTTGCTGTGAGCTAGGCTGACACCACGGCACTCGCCCCAGGCAAGAAGAGTGAGACTCTGTCTCAAAAAAAAAAAAAAAAAAAAAAAAAGATTTGTCTTTCTGTGCTTGGCTTATCTCACTTAACATAATGTTCTCAAGTTCCATCAAGGTTATTGCAAATGGCAGGATGTCATTCTTTTTAAGGCTATATAATATTCTATGATATATATGTACCATAATTTCTTTATCCATTCATCCACTGATGGACACTTGGGTTGATTCCAAATATTGTAAATAGTGTTGAAGTAAACATGCCAGTGCAGATGCCTGTGATTATACTGATTTCCTTTCTTCTGGATACATACCTAGCTGTGGAATTCCTGGGTCATATGATAGTTTTATTCTTAGTTTTTGAGGGGTCTCCATACTGTTCTCCATAGCAGTTGTAATAATTTACATTCTCACCAACAGTATACAAGGGTTCCTCCTTCTCCACATCTTCTCCATCATTTGCTGTTGCCTGTTTTTTGCTTTTTGGTTTTTTTTTTTTAATAGATGCCATTTTAACTGGGGTGAGATGATATCTCATTGGAGTTTTGGTTTGCATTTTTCTAATGACTAATGTACCTATTGGTCATTTGTATGTCTTCTTTTGAGAAATGTCTATTCAGATCCTTTGCCCATTGAATTATTTGATTTTTTTTTCCTGTTAAGTTGTTAGAACTCCTTATATATTCTAGTTATTAATGCCTTGTCAGACGAGTAGTTTGCAAATATTTTCTCCCATTCTGTAGGTTGTCTCTTCACTTTGTTGATTGTTTCCTTTGCTGTGAGGAAGCTTTTTAGCTTGATGTGATCCCATATGTCCAATTTTGCTTTGGTGTCCTGTGCTCTGGGGTTATTACTCAAGAAGTCCTTGCCTAGACCAATATCCTGAGTCATTTACCCTACGCCTAGTTCTCTTGGACAGAACTCTGTGTGCAGTTTAACCAGAAGTTTGCTTCATTTCAAAAAGTCATCTTTACCTTGACCCAGTTCCACTGCTTCCCTTAGATGTTTAAAATCCTTTTTTAACATCTTCATCCTCAAGATCATCAATTTCTATTTTACACATAAAGATCTTCTTTGATATTTCTAAGTTTGATACCTTTCCTAGCTTTCCTTTTTAAGTCTTAGGCTTTATACCCTACAATGTCATCTACTTTTCCATATCCTTTTCATAATTTGCCCTTTTATTCTTTCAAAAATATTTTATCTTCAATAAAGCACTCCCATCCCCTCATTCCTTCACATGAACTCGTGGAATTTGAAGTTTATTTCCCAAAGTATTGTATTGTTACGGTTCACTTTGAAACATGGAAACACAATAGTAAATCGTGTAGTTTTTCTTCAGTCAGGTATGTCAGCCTCCTCTTAACTTATTTCTACTTAGCCGATGCAACCTGCAAAATCCCCTGCCAGAAGTGTCATATACCTGTGGGGTGACCACATAGAACTAAAGCACACACACTCAAAAAATCTATCACTGGAAGCTGTTCACTCAACCTTGCCTTATTTTCTGAGAGTCAGTTTCCCCTCAGTTTCTTCATTTACTTTTATTTTCCTTTTCCATATCTCATTTTATTTTGCATCGCCATTCTGTCTATAAAGTACAGGCCAATAATTCTCCTTGAGCTGGTCTCTGCATTCCACATTTCATAGTGCCACTTTTGCATCTGGTACCCATGTTGATGGTTTTGCTACTTTGATCTGTTTAATTGTTCTTCGCCAGCTCTCTGGAGAACATTATTTATATTTGTCTACATCCTTGTTTTCTTCCTGTAACTCAAGGAGTCTTGTCATCTGCATGAAATAAAATTGATTTCACAGTATATATTAGCATCTTGCTTTCATTTTTATGTTTTACTTCCCTGGAAGTGCCTAAGAATGTCTTTATAAGAGAATCTTCGGATCACACAAACACACACAGAAAAGCTCAAAAGTGAGTTTGTCTCATTTCTCTGGCACCCTGAATTATACCATTTTCACACACATTCCCCCACCACTGAGTATGGGCTGCTGATGGTGTTGTTGGGAAATGTCTTCACATATTTCAGCAATGTTCAGACAGATGGTCTTGAAGAGAAACTGTTTGTGTTGTTGTTTTCCTGATCAAACATTTGCTTCATCGAAATAAAATTAACGTTTTTCCCACTTTCCCCTTAAAGCACGATGTCTCTTCAGATTTCCCAAGCCAACAGCTTTTTTCCCTCCTACTAGTACAGCTATCACATGTCTTATGCTATGCTTCAAAAAATCATGAAATCAATGTCTAGTTTCATAGGTCTCCAACTTTTGAAACATGTCTTTCAACTCTTAAAAAAAATTACCTACTCGAGATTCCACTGTAATGAGCATTTTCAAATATTGTCATGAAAAATATCTAAAAATGTGCTTAATTAGACCTCAATACCTCATTAGAGTACTTTCTGCATTGAACTCCTCACTACTTGAGCTGTGATCCTTTCCAGTAAATCACTTCCTATTCTTTTGTTGGAATCCTGCATCAGCTTAGATTCCTTCTTCTGTCTTGTTTCTGAAGTTTTTCTATAAAGATCACTCCCATTATTCAGGCAACACAAGTATTCCATTGCTTTCCTTTGGTGCCAACTTAACCCATGCCTTTTTCACTCTCCACTCTGTCTTATTTCCCTGTGCAAGCTCGGTGTCTGTGGGAAGTGCCTTTATTTTTGTCTTGTTTTCTCTTTCTTCTCTTGTCACCCTGATTATCTTTACAGACCTGTTATTTCTGTACGGATTTCTGCTTCCAAGTCTTCACCCTGGTTTTCTCTGTCTGTGTACTCTTTTAAACATTTCTGCAGCTATTTTATTCTTTAAAGCTGTTGGCTTGATTCCTTCCCTGGAGAATTTTCTTTATATCATTTTTTAAACATGAACCACTACTTCGTGACATCTGGAAAGGTGAGCAGGGATTCTCTACCCTTGATCATCCCTCGTATATATTTTAATTTCTTCTTGTTCTCATAGGGATATTCTCAACCTCCCAAAAGCTCTGCCAAATTTTGCAGCTTTTGAGAAATTAATTTCAGCTATTACCACAGCAGGTTCAGAAAAGCTAATATCTTTCACATTGCATTAGACAACCTCTATTTTTTTTAATAAAATACTATTAATTCCTCTGACCCACTTTGCCTGGGATTTTTGGTAAATATTTACAAGTATGAGCATATATATCTAAATTAGTATCTTTCAATCTGATATTAGAGATAGGCTTACACTTTTGACTTTATTGACAAGTGTTTTAGAGTTAGGCAGACTTCATACTCTAGCCGATTGTGAACTGCGTGATTCTGTGTCTCAGTTTTCTCATGAAAAATGGAGATGATACTAACTTGGTTTTTGTTAATTATTGTTAACTGTGTGGTTCTCGTCACATTTCATACGTATTTATTACATGTAAGATTTTTTCTAAGATGCTTAAAAATTTCTGACTTTTAATTTCCTTATCTATGAAGTTAAAATAATAATACTTCCCTTGCAGATATGTACATATTAGCAACAATCATTATAAAGTACCTGATACACAATAAATGATGGTACTGGTGGTGATGATGATGATTGTCATCATTGTGATTTTTTTTAATATTTATTCTATCCCTATAACATTTTTTTCTGAGAGCTAAAATGATCTCTCAATGCCAGTTTTCTAAAACATGCTGAGAATTTTTAAGATATTTAAGTATATATGTATTTGTTTAAAATGGGAGATGAAGTTACTTAAATTTATAATGTTTATTTTTCTCTTTCCATTTCATATTTCCGTTATACATTGTATCACTTGAATGTCATGCCCTGAACATCCATAGGATCCACTCCAGCATGACAGACTACAGTCCTGAAAACAGATCCTTCCCCTCAATACATCTTCCTCTATGGATTCACTGTTAAGTTTTTGGACTAATACATATAGTTTTTTAAATTTTAATTTCCACCAATATTATTTTTCCTTTATGTGACATTTACTGAGTGCATAACACATACCAGGAAATATGCTGGCCACTAGGAATACAAAGGTGAAGATAATGTCCTTGACCAAAATTATTTCACAAACTAGTGGGAAGTACAACCACATAAAACACAGATTTACAGTACAAAGTGATTTTATCATATCTTTCAAGGTTCTCTGTGATCTCCCAGTTTTCAGTCCACCTTTAATTCTTCCCAAATCTATCTTTTAACTCATTTTCAAATCCTATGTTAATTCTGCTTTTTTCTAGGATTTGGATTAAAATTACAAGGAGCTGTAGTCCTCTCTGCCACCCTTTATCTTTCTAATAGAATTCTTTCCTTTTTTTTCCCTGTAGGTCCTTCAAAAAAGGAAACTTCTCAAACCAAAAAAGTAAAGAGTATGGTAAAATAAATTTTCCTATGCACATTACATAGATTCAATAGTTATAATTATTTAGTCATATATGCTTCCTGAAAATCCCAAACATTATAATATTTTATTCCAAATTACATTACTTTGTATTTTTCACAAATAAATGCATTTTCATAACCCTATTAGCATTACCCACCTACAAAAAAATAACAATAATTAATTGTTCCAGTCACTTACTCTGCATAAAAACAATCCACTCCAAACTTTGTGGTAAAAAACAGAAGTCATTTTAAGTTCCTGGATCTCTGGTTTGGGAATTTGGGTGGTGTTCAGCTAGGTGATTCTTTCTCTCTGTGTGGTTACTTAAGAGCACTCAGCTGGTGATGGCCAGTCTAGAGTATCCAAGATTGACTCATGTCTTTTGTCTCAGCAGGGATGATCTGGATTGGCTGTAGTATAGACATGTATCCTCTCCAGCATGGCAGTCTCAGGTATTTGGACTTTCTTCACAGAGACTGGCTTCTCTAGAGCGAATAAGCCAACATTACCAGGCAGAAAACACGTGGCTTTTTATGACCTAACTTCAGAAGTCACACAGTGTCACTTCTGATGTATTTATTGATCAAAGCAGCCAGAAGCCTGTCTAGATTCAAGGAGAGGGGAATTACACTCTAATTCTCAATAGAAGGAATATCATATAAATTTAAGGATATGTTTTGAAAAAGCAGCAGTCTTCAATATCATATAATACCAACTCCATATTTCAAATTTCTCAAAAACATGTGTTAAACTTGGTCTTCAGATCAGGTTTCTTATAAGCTCTGTATATTGCATTTGGTTGTTATTTTTCTTTACTCTTTTAACATAGAAAACAATTACCTCTTTTTTAATGAAATTTACTTGTTGATGAAACTGAATGGTCATGTAAAATGACCCACATTACTTCTTGTGACATCATTTAATTTTATTGCTCTAATTCCCACATTTCCTGTCTACTAGAAGTAAGGTCTAAAGGCTGTTTAGATTTACATTCAGCATTTTGGCAGGGTCACTTTCTAGGTGATGCTCTAGATGGCATATTATATCATATCAGGAGACACCTAATGTCTGGTTGTCCCATTATTAGTATTTGACTAGTTATTACAAGAAGTGGCAACTTGTTCTCTCCATTGCAAACTCATATTTTTTTGTATAAATCTTGAAATCAGTAAATAATCTTTGGGCCAATACTTATGCCCTTTGGGAATAAACACACCCTATCAACATTTTACAAACTATTAAGTACTTTGATGCTTCTTGCTTGATGCAATCATTACATTAGTTGTTGCAAAATTATGGCTTTCTAATCCTATCTTTCCTTTATATGTGTTAACTGGAATTCACATATAAAAAAGAACTTTATTCTTATCAACCAGGGTTATTCAGTCACTTAAAATTCATTTCTTAGAGAAAAGGAAGGGAAACGTTTAATGTTTTCTCTCTTAACTAAGTTACTGGTGCATTCACGATCCTCAATAATGATAAATGAAATTTTCATTTTTAGTCTTCTGTATTTTAAGAATAATTTTAACTACATGGATGTAAATTATATAATTAACAGTTATTATTTATTATTAAAATTTATTTCACTTATTATTGTTTTTGACCTTTAAATTATTCATCTTTAGTAGTGTGGTCCCTTAGGGTTATCACTATGATATTTTTGGCATGACATTAGTTTTTGATAGCTTTCATGAATAATTTGCTGTGCTAAAAATCAATGTTTTATGCCATGCTAGAAATCTATGTTCTTTTTGTTCATTTATTGCTCTAGACCTAAAACAAGCAGCCCTGATTACTTTTAGTGAGGAATAAGATTTAGAGACTATGACGTGCATGTGGGTGCTCAGAGCTACTGAGTTGTCATTGTTCTAGGCCTTTCATCTGGGAAAAATTTTTAAATAAAAATATCACTATGAGTTCACACTTAATGTTAAATTTAATATTATAGTTGTTTTCTTAACTTTTTAAAATGTTACACTTATGTTTTTTCTCTTACAAGAAAGTCCTAAAAATAATAACTTTTTATTTACTTTATTTTACAGTACACACAAAGTAAAATTTTAATAACCATAATGATATCCTAACTAGAACAATAAAACTGATTAAAATTTTACCTTAGGTTTCATTTGTAAATATTACCTTTAAGGATGTACTACCAAAATACTATGTTCTTAATCTTGTTGAAATGATTTATTTGTGTCTGTGTGATTATATCTCCAAGTTCGTATGTTCATTTGTTTCATTTTGTCCTCAAATTTTAAGATTTGCATTTTTATGTAAATTTATTTTTAATATATATGAATTTTGCATGTCTTAACTCAGAATTAATAACAACATATGTTCAGAAACATCTTACTTCCATTCTTATCCTCTCCCTCTGTTCCGTGCCTCCTTGAATAAACGAACATTTTTATTAGCTTTTGTTTTGGCCTTCCAGTTTTGATTTGTTTTCATAAACATAAACATAAGTGTTAATATATAAAATATTCCATTTTGTTTTTTTCCCCCTCTGTGGACTCTACACAAAACTGTTCATTTATTTATTTAGGAAATCTTTATTAAAGACTTTAAACTACTTCATTTTAGAGAATCAGAAAACACACAAATAATCAATGGTTAAAATAATCACAAATGTCGATAAGCTCAAGACAGATTATTAATTTATGTTTTTACTGAGCAAAATGGATGGTGGAGATATGTAAATAAGAGGTTGTGGGAAGGTGGCTATGAGATTGTGACATTAATCCTGTGAGATAAAGGATGAGAAGAACCCAGTTGTGTGAGAAACAGACAAGGAGATGTGTCTGGCATATTCTAGAAACTGAAAGAAGGCCAGTGAATTTGAAAACTAATAGCAAGTAAGACAGCAGGTATAGTTGGATTTCACAGAAATAGAAAAAGAAGCTAGAGACCAAAAAAATTAATTTCTTAATTTAAAATACAATGGAAAGCCATAGAATAGGTTAGGACAGAGAAGTGACATAATCTCATTTATGTTTTAAAATAATCACTTTGACTGATGTTTGAAGAATGGATTGTAGGAGAACAAAAATTAAACCTGTCTACCAATCTAACTCTGCTAACCTCCCTTCCTGTCCATTATTTGCTCACTCCTGTTTTCTCTGTTGCTAGTTTGCTTTGTCAGCAAGCATAGTGCTACAAAAGACTCTTCTGAATGCTTTACCCTCCTTGAAGCTTTCTCTGATATAAAAGCAATTGATCTCTCTTTTTGTGTGTTATTGCTTCATGGTATTTACTGTTGTTTAAACACCTACTTTTTTCTCTTGTAATTTTGTGTTTACTTGTCAGTTGTTGTTTGAACCCATATGGGGGAACCTGTGGCCATGAGGCCACATGTGGCCTTCTGGATCCTTGAACGCAGCCTTTTGACTGAATCCAAATTTTACAGAACAAATCCTTTTGTTAAAGGGGGTGCTGCAGAGAAAGATGAAGCTTCTCTTGCCTCCTTTGGTGCTTTAAAAGAACAATCTTGAAATCAGAAGGTTACAGGTTTCCTATCCCTTATTATTACTAGTTGTGAAAGAGACAAAGATATATGCTTGCAGGCAGAGATTTTTGTGGTCTCTTAATACCAAGAAAGTTGTATAGCATTATATTTCCTTTCTATTGTTCTTAACAAACCTATTTTTTCTTAAATTTCAAAACATTAAGGAAATCCAAATGTTTTTGTTGTATGGATAGTTTTATAATGCTTAAGTGAGGGCTATTAGTGTGTCTATCACCTGAATAGTGTTCACTATACCTGTTAGGAAGGTTATCATCCCTCCCCTTTTCTCCCCTCTCCCCTTCTTGATTTCCAATGACTTTTACTTCCCTTTGTGCCCATGTTTGCCCATAGATTACTTCCAAATTATCAGAGAGTACATATGGTTTTGCTTTTCAATTCCTGAGATACTTCACTTAGAAAAATACTCCCTAGTTCCATCCAAATTGCTGTAAAAGACATTAATCCATTCCTTTTTATGGCTGAGTAGTACACCATGGCCTATATACACCACATTTCTTAATCCACTTATGAATTGATGGGCATTTGGATTGATTCCCCATCTTTGCAATTGTAAATTGTGCTGCAATGAACATTCAAATGCAAATGTCTTTTTCATAAAATGACTTCTTTTCCTTTGGGTAGATGCCCAGTAATGGGATTGCTGGGTCAAATGGTAGGTCTACTTTTAGTTCTTTGAGAAATCTCCATACTGTTTTCCATAGAGGTTGTACTAATTTGCAGTTCGACCGACAGTGTATAAGTGTTCCTTTCTCTCTGCAACCACACCAGCATTTATGGTTTTTTGGACTTTTCAATAACGGCCATTCTTACAGGGGCATGGTGATATTTCCTTGTGGTTTTAATTTGTGTTTCCCTGATGATTAGTGACATTGAAAATTTTTCCATATGTTTGTTAGCAATTTGCAAATCTTCTTTCTAAAAGATTCTGTTTATGTCTTTTGCCCACTTTTTAAAAGTTTTTTTTTTTTCTTGCTGATTTGTTTGAATTCTTTGTATATTCTGGATATTAGCCCTTTATTTGATGTACAGTTTACAAATATTTTCTCCCATTCCACAGATTGTCTATTTGCTCTGTTGATCATTTCCTTCGCTGTGCAGATTTTTTTTTAACTTAAGTCCTATTTATTTATTTATTTTTGTTGTTGATGTAATTGCCTTTGGGGTCTCAGTCATAAATACTTTGCCCAGACTGATGTCTAGAAAAGTTTTTTCTACATTTTCTTGTAGAATTCTTAGGGTTTCATGCCTTTATTTAAATCTTTCATCCATCTTGAATTAATTTTTGTTAAGTGATGATCAATAAGGGTCCTGTTTCATTCTTGTCCTGAGGCCATCCAATTCTCCCTGCACCATTTATTGAACAGGGTTGCTTTTCCCCAGTGTATATTGTTGTCTGCTTTGTTGAAGATCAGTTGGTTGTAGGTAGATGGCTTTATATTTGTATTCTCTGTTCTGTTCCAATGGTCTATGTCTCTATTTTTGTACCCAAACCATTCTGTTTTGGTTACTATAGGTTTGTAGTACAGTTTGAAATCTGACAATGTGATGCCTACAGATTTGCTCTTTTTAAGATTGCTTTGACTATTAAGACTTTTTTTTGGTTCCAAACTAAGCATAGAATTATTTTTCTCTAGATCTGTGAAATATGATTTTGGTATTTTGCTGAGGATTGTGATGAATCTGTAAGTCATTTTAGGCACTATGGACATTTTAACAATACTGTTTCTACTGATCCATGAGCATAATATGTTTTTCCATTTGTTTGTGTCATCTGCAATTTCTTTCATCAGTGTTTCATAGTTCTCCTCGTAGATAGAGGTCTTTCACTCCTAAGTTAAGTATAATCCTAAGTATTTTTTCTTTGTACCTATTTTGAATGATATGGAGTTTTTATTTGACTCTCAGCTTGACTGTTATTGGTATATAGAAATTTTACTGATTTGTGTACATTGATTTTGTAACATGAGGCTTTGCTGAATTTATTTATCAATTCCAGGAGTCTTTTGGTGGAGTCTTTGGGATTTTAAAGATACAAGATAGTATCATCAGTGAAAACTGATAGTCCTGATTTATTGAGGATTTTTGCACCTGTATTCATAAGAAATATGGGTCTGTAGTTTTTTGTATATTTGTTTTGGTTGTTATTGTTGTTGTGTCCTTTCCTGGCTTTGAGATCAAGCGGCTTTATAGAATGAGTTGGGGTGGATTCCCTCCTTCTTGAATTTGTGGAATAATTTCTGTAGGATGGATACCAGGTCTTCTTTGTAGGTCTGGTAAAATTTGGCTGTGAATTCATCTGGTCCAGGCCTTTTTGTTGGTGTTCTTGTTGTTGGAAGATTTTTTATTATTGCTTCTATCTTGCTGCTCCTTATTGATCTATTCAGTAATTCTGTTTCTTCCTGATTGGGTCTTCAGTCATGGTGTGTTTCCAGGAATTTATCCATTTCTTTTACATTTTCTGTTTCATACGCATAGAGATTTTCATAGTATTCCCAGATACTATTTTGTAATGTATGTGGTATCAGTTGTAATATCTCTTTTTTCATTTCTGATTGAGATTATTTGGATCCTTTCTCTTCTATTCCTTGTTAATCTAGCAAAAGGTCTATCAGTTTTGTTTATCTTTTAAAAAATTAACTTTTCATCTCATTGATCTTTTGTGCTGTTTTTTTTTCCATTACTTTGTGTAGATTTTAGTGTTTCTCTTGGAATTGATTTCTAGTTTTACTCCACTGTTTTCTGAAAAGATACATGGTATGATGTCAATTTTTTTGAACGTGTTGAGGCATGTTTTGTGGCCCAAGGTATGATCAATCTTGGAGAATATCCCATGTGCTGATGACAAGAACATATATTCAGTAGTTTTAGATAGAATGTTCTACAAATGTCTGTTAGTTCCATTTATTCTAGCGTTCCATTTAAGCCCAGTTCTTCTTTATTTATTTCATGCTTTGATGATCTGTCCAGCTCTGTCGGTGGAGTGTTGACATCCCCAGTGATTATGATGCTACTATTTACTTCTTTCTTTAGATCTAATAGATTTTGCTTTATGACTCTTGGAGCTCCTATGTTAGGTGTACATATATTTTGGATTGTTGTATATTCTTGTTTAATTGCTCTCTTTACCATTCTATAATGACCATCATTGTCATTCTTTACCATTATTGATTTAAAGTCCATTTTATTTGATATGAGAATGGCTACCCCTGCTGTCTTTTGGTTTCCATTTGTGTGGAATACTTTTTTCCATCCCTTCTCCTTGAGTCTGTGTGTGTACTTTTGGGTTAGATGTGTTTCCTTTGAGATAACACATAGTCGGGTTTTGTTTTTTCATCTACTCAGCCATGCTATGTCTTTTGAGTGGGCCATAAAGACCGTTAACATTGAGTGATAGAACCGATATGTGGATGCTGTTCTGTTCATCATGTTGGGTAGTACCTTATTTCTTTGTTTGCCCTCTTGTGCTATTATTTTATATGATCTGTTATGTTTTAGCTTTTGCATGATTTTACACTGATGGGTATCTATTGTGCTGATGCATGTATAATGCAGTTCTCAGTATTTCCTGCATGGTAGGTCTCATCATGACAAAGTCCCTCAGTGTTTGCTTGTCTGGAAAAGTCTTTATTTCTCCTTCATTTATGAAACACAGTTTTTCAAGATAAAAAATTCTGGGCAGGTAGTTGTTCTGTTTAAGAAGACTGAACATGAGTCCCTAATCTCTTCTGGTTTGTAAGGCTCCACTGAGAAGTCTGTAGTGAGCCTAATGGGTTTTCCTTTGTAGATTAGTTGTTGCTTTCATCTTGCTGTTTGTAGAATTTTCTTCTTCATTTTGACTTTGGCTAGGTTGATTACTATGTTTCTTGGAGATGTTCTATTTGTTATTAATGTCCCTGTTGTTCAATGACCATTTTGTGCCTGTATATTTGAATCTCTGGCAATACCAGGGAAGTTTTCCTCAGTAATTCCTTCAAATAGATTTTCCATATGTTTAGTTCTCTTTCTCCCTCAGGGATATCTATAATTCATATATTATTTTGCTTTGCATAGTCCCATATCTCTCTAAGGTATTGCTCAGTCATTTTAATTCTCTTTTCTGCCTCTTAGAATGACTGGCTTAGCTGGCGGGCTGTGTCTTCAAGCTCTGAGATTTTTTTCTTCTCCTTGGTTTATTCTGTTATTGAAGGTATCTGATGTGTTTGGAACTCCCTAAATGACTCTTTCATTGATTTCCTGAAATGTTTTTTTGGCTTCTTTTGGTTGGTTTTCAAATTTCTCTTCAATTCCATTCATCTTATGTGCCATCTATATTCTGAATTTCAGTTCTGTCATTTTAACAATATCCTTGTGGTTGGTGTCCACTACTGTAGCTTCATTTTGACCTTTTGGAAGTGTTGAATTCCTTTGTTTTTTCATGTTGCCAGGGTTCTTTTGCTGTTTTTTTCTCATCTGAATCCTCTTCTCTTGGCTAATGGCTAATACTTTTGCAGGGCACCTGTTCTCCTTTGCTGGGAACTCTCCTGCTTAGTTAGAAGAAAGGAAAGTCCCTAGATTGTGGGTTTTGTGTCCTACTCTGGAATGTTGACCCAACAGGGGAGGGGCAGGCTCACTGAAAGCCTATAATGCAGCTCTTAAGTTTTGTGCTATTTCCCTGTGATTGCCACAGTTCAAGCCAGAGCTGGATGATCTTTTTGAGGGATGGTGAGTTATTCCCAAGATTGTTTAGGAAGTTCAAGTTGGGGGATGGGTGAGACTCTCTCCATGGAGGCTGGAATTGTAGGGGATTACTCTGCCAGGGGTTTTCTCATGGATGTGACAGTGGCAACTAGGTGAGGCTATCTAGGCAGTGATGGTGGGCGACTGCGTTGTGGGTGTTTGCTCAACTAGGTCCAGGTGTATTGGAGGCTTGTGGCTGGAGGGGTCCCTGGCAGAATACTGTACCTCAAGGAGGTTCCACCAGCCCAGTGGCCATGGTAGAGACTCAGCAATGGGGTCTTGGGGTCCAGGAGCAAAGCTGAAATCTCAGGGGTGGTGTTTCAGGCTCAGCAAGAGCTCTGGAGGCACAGGGGCAGAGCCTGAGGCCCTGGAGAAGCAAGAGCCTCAAAGCCAGAACTTGGGACTGCAGAGGCAGGCCATGCAGGTGGGGAGATGTTCCACCATTACAGGGACCATGGATGTCAGGTTGTGTGGGCGAGGATCAATACCAGTGGCCTAGGGACTACGGAGGTAGGCTGGGGCCACTTGATGGCTGGAATTCTCCCCCTGCTTTGGTCCTAAGAATGCAGTCACCCATGGCTACCAAGGTGGTACCTGTGGCATCTGAGGCACCTCCTCAGCTCAGATCCTATGCTGGGGAGGAGGGACGCTCAGCTCCCAGTCACAGTATATGGCATGGAGGAGCGTCTCCTCTGCTCACTCTCTGGCCCAGTGTGAGCAATGCAAAGGATACTGCTGCAAAGCCAAGTCCTGAGCAGACCTGGTGCCATACACCTGAGAGCTAAGGATGGCGTCAGCTTCAGAAACTCAGGATCAGCAACCACCAGATCCTTGCTGCACCTGCTCTCCATTGCATTGTCTCCACACAGACTCTAAGCAGCTCCCCAATCAGTCCAGAGTTTGGCCATAGTGAAGGGAGCCCCCTCACAACTTGGGCCACAGTGCCAGCAGGGTGAATGTGGAGTCCCCAGGCTCTACATGCCTGACCTTCCCAACATGTACCCTTTGATTTTGACAAATAGTTTGCCTTGTCATCTTCTCCTTCATTCTGAATGTCTCATATTGCTTCTCTGGGGTTTTACAATATTCTCTCTGAGAAAAACCATTTGTAGATGGCATCTGCCAGCAACTTTCAATCCTATTCCTGAAAGCGGCATGTGCAGAGGCTGCTTCTAGTCTGCCATCTTCCCATGAGCTTATTCATTCCAAATTTTGTATTTTTAAAATTGTATTCTCATAAAAATATTTTGTGCAAGGCAATTCAGTTCTATTGGATGTTCTAATCTATCCTAATTCTAATTATTTTATATGAAATCTACTCATCGCCCTAAAATAATTTTGAAATCATCATTCCTTTTACTTCTATATCATTCTGGGGGATAATTCTTATTCAATTTTGCCTTGTTGTAAAGTTATTGGGACACATGTGTGTCTATCATATTTCTTACTAATAAATAATAATCCAGAAGATAAGAACCACTTCTCCTTCATTCTATTGTATTTTACAATCCAAGGCATGGTGCATTAAACAAATCAGGTTTTGTGTAATCATTTTACAGAATGAATTGTAAAGACCAAATGGGGTTTATTCCTTTTTTAGCCTCATCCTCTTTCTTGATTTCTTCCATCCTATTCATATTAATCAAACTAATCCTATCATCTGACCAGGACAGTCTTAATGTTCTTCACTTGTCTGAAATTTAGACAGGTTTCTTGCTGACTTTCAGCCCCTGACCTCCTTTTTCTCGGAGCATTTATTTGGCAAAACTTGTAACTATAAATTCTATCTCTGCTTCTTTGAGATGTAAATCTTCTCCCAGACTCTCAACAGTTTTACAACCCAGCAATGTCTTTCTCTAGGATGAGCAAACCACTCCTCTGAAAAGCAATGATCAAGAAAGATAGCACTTCATCTCCTAGTCTCTGTGGAGAGCTGTAGCCCAACTTCCCTACGGTACAGCTAGCAAACACAGGTAGCCTAATCACAGAGACCAGAGTCTCCTTGAAATTTTCAAGTACTTTTTCACGAGATCACCTGTTATGTAAAACCCTCCTGACTTTTGTCTCAGTGGAGTTGAATTCCGTCTCTCTCGCCTACTGCAACAGTCTTGAACAAAGTCCTCCTTGCCTGTTAAACTCCGTCTGGTAAATGTTTTATTTAATACATCTCTCCTCTAAATTTCCACCACAGGTGACTACTTTCCTTTTGCTGGATGATACAGAGATAAGCAAACATAGTGAGGGACAAAATTTGATCCATTGTATTTCAAATCCACAAGGTTTTCTATTCCTTCTTTAGTTCTACAGGTTTATGTGGTCAAACAGGTTTTGAATAATTAGTGCCCATGCCATGGATATAATGGCTCTTTTTACTCTTCCACTTACATTTTTGACAGCTTTATGAAAGTACATATGGCAATGAGATTTTGCCAACAAATTTGTGCTGCACTGTGGGTAGCATGGTGTCTCTTTTCTCTTCTACTTATCTATTTAACATGTTCAATCTGGGTCATCAACTGTGGTAAAGTGGTGACCATATGGACTTCCTTCTGGGTGTACCACAAACCTTTTTGAGAATTTTATGTAATATTAAGATAGCAAAAGCAAGCTTCTTACCTTCATTTAGCAGAAGAGGCTGCAGAAAGGATAACTTAAGTGACTTGGCCAAAGTAGAGCTGAGATTAGCCTCACATGTCTTATTCTGGATCTTTAAACAAAGTAATTCTCTGTCCCCTCTAATAGGGTGTTATGGAAGAGAGAGCTTCCTACCACATAATGTGGTTTCAGGAAAAAATTTGTTCAAACTCCCTTCAGGAAAAGCAAATTTCGAAGCCTGATTGAAAACACTGTAATGAGATTGATATAAATTACTGCTTTTTTAACACTAATATATAAACTTTAAAATATTGAAAATCAGGATATCTTTGAAATGAGTCCATCATTTACTCAATCCTTAATGAAGACTAATAATAACACAGTGGAAGAAAAATAACAGAAAATTGCCTGAAAACTGCAGGGTGTCTCTATTGTTCTTGCTTTGTTTTTAATTGCAAACAGAACAGGAGCAAACAAATGCAAATTTTAGCATCAGAATAATGTCCAACCATAGAAACATGAAATAAATAAATCAATCCCCCACAAAAAAACAGGCTGGAAATTGTTTACGTAACAAATGATGTGCTAAAGAAACAGGGACAAAAATCATTCTGTAGCTACGTATTAAGGAGTGAAAGCAAATCCCTTTATAAGACCAGAACAAGAGAAGAGTGGGTCTTCAAAATTAAAATCCTTTCTTTTTTTATTAGGTTACCCTAGCTATTTAGACAATGTCTGTATATGGTGAGATTGTCAAATGATATGCTTTTCTCATCTCTGGAGAAACTATATGATGAATCTTTATTGTGGCACTTCTGACATGAGATGCCTTCTCTTTCCATTGGTTACCCTACAGATACACACTTTTGCACCTTTTTTGTTAGATTTTCTTGTTATTTATCCTTTATATACATTTTGAATAGGTAATGCAATTGCAAGCATGGTAGATAATTGTTTTTAGGCTATTAATCATTTTCTTCCCTACCTGAATGGGAGTAGGAGTACATTTCTATCCAGGAATGCTAGTTTTGGTTATGTAACTTTATTTGGCTTTATGGTGAATAGATTGTCTTTCTCTACTCCTAGATTTTAGATTTGGCCATGTCTCACACTGGAGTATTTACCAGTGTGACACAAGCAAAGACTTGAAACATGCCTAGATGGTAAGGTGTTCATTCTTTTGTTTCTGACATCACCATAGGCAGAAAATGTCTTGGCTAGCCTACTAATCCAAGAAGAATAAGAAACACGGGAAATATACCTGAAGTTTGGACTCAAGCTCAATTCAGCCAAGCCTAGATCAATTGAACTTCAGCCGACCCACAAGTACTTGAAAGAGAACAGATGATAATTGTTTTTAGCTGTTAAGTTTTGAGGTAGCTTTTTATGTACTAATAGCATTATGTGTATCTAACATATACATGCCACATTGTACAAAATTCAAAAGCTACAGTGAAAAGCAGATCTCCTTCCTTTCTCACTCTCTAACCATGCAGGTTCTTGCTCAAAATGAAAATATTATCATCATTTGCTCACATATTCTTCAAAATATACATATATGAGTAAATGTATAAACAAATAACATAAACGCATTTCAAAAAAGATCACCTATTACAATATTATTCTATATCTTGATTTTTTCACTCTATTTGCCTTTAGTATCCTTCTTTATCTGTACATAAAGATCATGTCATTTTGCTTAATAACATTACATTTATGAAATTATCATAAAACATATTAAAATATCTTTCATTTCTGGAAATTATAGATTATTTCTGAGCTTTTAATTCTGCCCCATTATGAATAATCTTCATGCTAGCATGATTTTTGATTTGAAAGTTTTATCTCCTCTATTATTTTTTCAACAGCGCTAAAAGTTAATATATATATGTGTTTGTCATTTAGCAAGGGCAGTGTAACTATACCATCTCATTTAATCTTCGAAATAATTTGTGAGATAACTATAACCATAATGCCTCTATTTCACTGAGGCAGAAAAACGTTGAGTTCAAACCAACGTGTAGGTGGTATGACTGACCTCTCAAATTCAAGCTTTCTATTATACAATGTTGACCAACCCTATATGGACTTGTTCAAAATGCAAAAGGTCCAATGCTTGTTAATCAAAATTTCAAGTCAAATTCAGGAACATTTTTTCCTACATGATGAAAGCAGAAATTAAATAAACAGAGAAATAATAAAATATTTAAATATTAATTCATTTACTCAATACCTATTTGTTGTACATTAAGTATCTATAAAGCACTATACCACCTATTGTAGCTAGCCTAGAATATATATTTCAAAATAAACAAGAATTGTTTTGTGTATTTGTGTGTGAAGGGTAACAGATTATGCTACCCCAAAATATGCCATTTTAGCGCAAGAATTATTTTGAGCTAAAGGCAATTTAGAAGCAGACACTAAAATAGCTTTCTGCCCTCCCCCTATTTGCCAAAAGAAAGGCATATTGTTGTGAAGATGTCTTCCCACCCGGTCTACCAGGTAAGACAGAAGTTATTCACTGGAGGCAACTCTAGATGCTTATAAGCCCAGAGCTGGCACCACAGGAATCTCTATAATGAACCTGATTAACTAGCACTTGTCTATCATTAGCTTCCTCATATATTTACCTTCTCACAATTCGCCATGCCTAAAAGCTCAAAGACCTCTTCCTTTTGCCTTGTCACTTTTGTACAAAATTATCATTCTTTGCTTAGATGCTATATAAGATCAAGTTTATAGCCACATCTTTAAGCTACTTATCACTGAATGCTCCTATGTATATACACAGTGCACATGTTAATAAACTTCTGTCTTTTTCGTTATTCTGTCTTTTGCCAATCTAATTTTTAAAATTTTTTATTGATACATTATAATTGTACATATTAATGGGGTATAGTTGATATTTTGATACATGCATATAATGCGTAATGATCAGGGTATTTAGAATATCCATTACCTCAAACATTTATCATGTCTTTGTGTTGGGAACATTTCAAATCTTCTCTTCTAGCTATATGGAAGTATATAATAAATTGTAGGTTAACTATAGTGGCCCTACTGTGCTATCAAACACTAGAACATACTCCTTCTATCTGACTTTACGTTTGTACCTGTTAATGAACTTTTCTCCTTTCCCCCCATTTGCAAACTCTGGTAACTGGCATTCTATTCTAACTCCATGTGATCAACTTTGTCGGTGTCCACATATAAGAGAACATGCAATATTTGTCTTTCTGTGCCTGACTTATTTCACTTAATATAATTACCTCTGGTTCCATCTGTGTTGCTGCAAATGACAGGATTTCATTCTTTTTATGGCTGAATAGTATTTCATTGTGTGTGTGTGTGTGTGTGTGTGTGTGTATGTATTTATGTGTGTGTATATGTATTATATATATATATATAATATTTGTTCATTCATACATTAATAAACACTTAGGTTGATTTTATATCTTGGCTATTGTGAATAATGCTGCACCAAACATGGGAGTTCAGGTATCCCTTTGATATACCGATTTTCTTTCTTTTGGGTATTGATATGAAATGGGGTTGCTGTATCGTATGGTAATTCTATTCTCAGTTTCTTGAAAAACTTCCATATTGTTTTCGATAATGGCTATGTTAATTCATATTCACACCAACACTGTATAAAAGTTCCCTTTTCTCCTCATCCTCGCCAGCATATGTCATTTTTCATCTTTTGATAATGGCAATTCTAACTGGGATGAGATGACATATCATTGTGGTTTTGATTTGCATTTCCCTGATAATTAGTGATTGTTAAGCATTTTCTTATGCACTTTTTAGCCCATTGTATGTCTTCTTTTGAGAAACGTCTATTCAGATGTTCTGTCCATTTTTTAATGTGATTGCTTGCCTTTTTTTGCTGTTCAGATGTTTGAGTTCCTTGTATATTCTAAATATTAGTCCATTGTTGGTTGAACAGTTTGAAAATATTTTCTCACATCCAACAGTTTGTCTCTTCACTCTGTTAATTGTTTCCTTTGCTGTGAAGAAGCTTTTGAATTTAATATAGCCTATTTTTCTATTTTTCTTTTTGGTGCCTGTGCTTTTGAGGTCTCACTAAAAAAGTCTGTGCTCAGACCAACATCCAGGAATGTTTTCCCAAAGTTTTCTTCTTGTAGTTTCAAAGTTTCAGGTCTGAGTTTTGAGTCTTGACTCCGTTTTGAGTTAATTTTGGCATGCAGTGAGAGACAGGGCTTCTGTTTCATTGTCGTTCATAAAAATACCCAGTTTTCTAAGCATCATTTATTGAATAGACTGTCCTTTCCCCAATATATGTTCTTGGCAATTTGGTTGTAAATGCGCTGGCTGAAAACGCATGGATATATTTCTGGGTTCTCTATTCTGTTCCATTGGTCTATGTGTTTATGTTTATAACAATACCATGCTGTTTTGGGTAATATGTTTTAAAGTCAGGTAGTGAAGTCAGCTTCATTCTTTTTGCTCAGGATTGCTTTGGCTCTTTTGGCTCTTTTTTTGTTTTGTTTTGTATAAATTTTAGAATTGTTTTTCTATTTCTGTGAAAAAAATGATGTTGTGATTTATATAGGGATTACACTGAATCTGCAGATTGCTTTGGGTAGTATGGTCTGTTTAACAATATTAATTTTTCCAAACCATGAGCATGGGATGTTTTTCCTTTTGTTTGTGTCCTCTTCAATGTCTTTCATCAGTATTTTGTAGTTTTCCCTGTACGGGCCTTTCAGTTCCTTTGTTAAATTTATTCCAAAGTATTTTTTGTAGCTATTGTAAATGGTGTTGATTTCTTGATGTCTTTTTCAGCTAGTTCATTACTGATGTATAGAAATGCTACTGATTTTTGTATTTTTCTTTCATATCGTAAAACTTTATTGAATTTATCAATTCTAAGAGTTTTTTGGTGGAGTGTTTAGGTTGTTCTGTATATAAGATTATGTCATCCACAAATAGGAGCAGTTTGACTTTCTCTTTTCCAATGTGGATAACTTTTTTTCTCTTGCATGATTGCTCTGACAATGACTTCCAGTGCTGTATTGAATAAGAATAGTGCAAGTGGGCATCTTTGCCTTGTTCTAGCTCTTTGAAGAAAGGCTTTAGGTTTTCCCTCATTCATTATGATGTTAGGTGCAGGTTTGCCATATAATTCCTTATTATTTTGAGGTATGTTTCTACTATAATATGCCTAATTTTTAGGGTTTTTATCATAAAGTGATGTTGAATTTTACCAAATGCTTTTTCTGCATCTATTGAGATGATCACGTGGTTTTTGTTCTTTATTCTGTTGCTGTAAAGTATCACTTTTATTGATTTGTGTAGTTGAATCATCCTTGCATTCCTGAATAAATCTCACTTAATCATGGCATATTGTCTTTTTGATGTGTTGGTGGATTTGGTTTGATAGTATTTTGTTGAGGATTTTTGCATCCATATTCATTAGGGATATTGGCCTGTAGTTTTCTTTTTTTGTTTTGTACTTCTCTGATTTTGATTTTGGGATAATGCTGGCCTCATAGAATGGGTTGGAAAGAGTTCCTTTATATTCATTTTTTAATACTTTGAGAAGAATTGTGGTAGTTTTTCTGTATAAGTTTCATAGAATTCATTAGAAAAGCCATTCAACCCTGGGCTTTCCTTTATTGGGTAACTTTCTATTACTGATTCAATCTTGTTACTCATTATTGTTCTGTTTATGTTTTTATGTCTACCAGGTTCAGTCTTGGTAGATTGTTTATGTCCAGGAATTTATTTCCTCTAGATTTTCCAATTTGTTAGCATATAGCTGTTCACAATAGTCTCTAATGATCCTTGTATTTTTGTGGTATCATTTGTAATGTCCCCTTTTTCTTTTCTGATTTTATTTATTTGGATCTTCTCTCTTTTTTTCTTGGTTAGTCTAACTAGTGGTTTATCAATTTTGTTTATCTTTTCAAAAAACCAGCTTTTTATTCTATTCATTCTTCATTTTTTTAAGCCTCCATTTCATTTCATTCTGTTCCGATCTTTATTATTTCTTTTCTTCTACTGTTTTGAGTTTGATTTGTCCTTTATTTCTAGTTTGTTGAGGTGGATCATTAGCTTATGTATTTGAAATCTTTGTATCTTTTTCACATAGGCATTTATTGCTTTAAAATTCCTTCTTAGCACCACTTTTTACTGTATCCTATGAATTTTAGTATGTTGTGATTCCATTTTCATTTGTTTCAAGATTTTCTTTTTATTTGTTTCTTATAATAATTTTTTCATTGACTCAATGGTTATTCAGAAGCATGTTGTTTAATTTCCATGTATTTTTATAGTTTCCACAGTTTCTCTGATTACTGGTCTCTACCTTTATTCCACTGCTGTCTGAGAAGATATTTGATATGATCTTGATTTTGTAAAAAATTTTTGAGACTTGTTTTGTGGCCTAACATATAGTCTATCCTGGAGAATGTTCCATGCACTGGTGAGAAGAATGTGTATTCTGCAGCTGTTGGATAATACATTCTATAAACTTCTGTTGGAAACATTTGGTCTAAAGTGTAGTTTAAATCCAATGTTTCTTAATTCATCTTCTGTCTAGATGATCTGTTCAATGCTGAGAGTTTGGTGTAGAAGTCCCCAACTATTACTGTATTACAGTCTATCTCTCCTTTTAGATCTAATAATATTTGCTTTACATATCTCGGTGCTTCTCTGTTGGGTGTGTATATATTTAAAGTTGTTATATTCTCTTGTTGAATTGATTTCTTTGTCATTGTATAATGACTTTCTTTTTCCTTTTTCATAGTCTTTGACTTAAAATCTATTTTATCTGATATAAGTATACCTATTATTGCTCATGTTTTTCTTTTCATTTTCATGGATTATCTTTCTCCGTCTATTCATTTTCAATGTATTCTTGCCTTGACAGGCAACATGAGTTTCCTATAGGCAGCATATGTTTGGTTTATATATATCCATTCAGCTAGTCTATATCTTTTTTTTTTATACAACTTTACACTTATTAGTGTGACAATAACAATTTAAAAAAAGAAGAAATGTTGGCAAGTCTGTAGAGAAATTGGAGCCCTCACATATTGCTGGAGGGAACATAAAATCATGGAGTTGATTTGCAAATCAGTCTGATAGTTCTTCAAATAGTTAAACATATAGTTATCATATAATCCAGCAATTTTATTTCTAAGTATGTATGAAAAAGACTGCGATGTTTGATTTTATGTATCAACTTGACTGGGCCATGGGGCGCCCAGATATTTTGTCAAACATTATTCTGGGCATGTCTGTGAGGGTGTTTCTGGCTGATATTAACACTTGAATTGAACTGAATAAAGAATATTGCCCTCCCTAATGTGGCTGAGCTTCATCCAATCAGCTGAAGGCCTGAATAGAAATAAATAACTATATATATATTCGGGCTATGGACCCTGGAAAACTTATTTCTACTTAGTGTGTTTTTTTTTTATTGTTTGTTATTATAGGGGTACAGATGTTTAGGTTACGTATGTTGCCCTTGCCCCCCCCTTCCCCCCAAGTCCCAGTCCCAAGCGTGTCCATCTCTCAGATGGTGCACATTGCACTCTTTGTGCATGCATATATCCGTCCCCTCCTCCCCCTCGCCCCTCCCCCTTCCCCCTCCCTCCCTACCTGACATCCAATAGATGCCATTCTTATATGTACACTTATGT